>JABWIB010000386.1:26621-44135 GCA_016617825.1 Platyplectrum ornatum
GCTGGAAACATCATCTCTCACCTGTAATACTGATTGCAATTAATTCAATTTACCTCTCCTGCAATTCAACATGGTTTTGCCCACTCTTGAAAAAACCCTTAAATTGGAACAATTTATCTTACCGTGTGTGCCTAGCTTAACAGTTTTAAGCGGGGCTTGATGGCTACCCATGGCAACTAAAAATTGGGACTTGGAGGAGCAACCACAGTAGGTTTGTCCACAGGGTGACTGGGGACTGTCTCTGCAGTATCATGGGGCGACCTCACTAGTGTAGAAGCCGTGGCTGCTCCTCCTTTGCCATGATTTATGAGCCAGTCAGTGCGAGTCATGGAGGAGAAAACATAAGAAGTCAGATGACTTCAGTAGGTAAATAAATGGCAGCTAAGCAGAATTTCGACAGGACACAAAAACAATTCTAGGTGACTGCACAAAGATTTAGGTGCCTGGGTTTTGCAGACCGTTTAATATGAATTATTGTGTGCATATACATACATTATAATGCCTGCACACTACGTGCTTCCCTGCTGCATGGAACATTAACATTGCTTTGCCGTGCGGGTATTTGTTAATCTCTCATTTACATTTTTGGACATACAATGTTAAATGGATGATCGCATGTGTGTGCCATGTATGTTTATATAGAGTTGTATGTTACCTAAATGTTTGTACTGATGCCTAGATTCTAAAACCATTTAAGTGATCCCTTAATAACTAATTAATAAACTATCCCTCTTAGGTGAATGGCTCGAGTACAGTGATTTTACCTTTGCCATTATAACTTTTTCCCCAAGTGACTTTTGTGTCTTATTATAAATGATTTCGGGTTATAGGTAAATGAATAGCATCTTGTAAGTGTATAATGATTTTCTCATTGAGATTGATAGATTGTTTTCCTCGCCATACATATGGCTCGTGTTGTGGTAAAGAGAGAGGTTGAAACCCCTCTCATCACTCAGCACTGTGAGCATAATACTGTGAGCTGTGAGCCTTGTTGTGAAGGAGTCGTGCTGTGCATATGCTTCATAACACCTATTGTGTTGCCCTCATAGACTTTAAAAATGAGAATAAGTCGTGGAAGCAAAAGTAATTTCCAGGTTTGTTTTTCTCCAAAGAATTAACATTTTAATGAACATTTTGCTTAGTATTAACAATTATCTGATAGAAATCTCTGAATGCCACTTTGGTCAATAAAGTTTAACATTCTAGAACCAATTTAATCTTAACAGATATTATACATGTGTTACATGCGCAGGTAAATGTAGTGAGAGGTGGTCTTATATGGCCAGCTGTGAAACTGCTGTGTGGTGGGTATATGTCTAGAGACATACAGAAGGTATTGCTTTATAAGATCATGTAAAGGGCTCAGGCTCAGGCTCAGCTGCACTTTTCTTGAACAGAGGAGTTGCAGCACCTGTTACCCTGTCTGTGTGTCATTGTGACAGGCTGGCCGCACTCCGGGGGGTTGGCGCTCTGTATGACTTTCTGTCATGCAGGACATTCCCTTCACATTGGAGGGGGGGTCATTATGTAGTTTGTTTTCATCACATAATACAATGCGCATGTATCGACATTCCAAAACCAGGCTGTGGAAATTTAGACGTGTTCCGCATTCTAGGTCAGGCCCCATTTTACCATAGAAATCACAAGTCCTCTTTTATATTGGTCCTGTGTGTATGTATAGGCAGGAGAATTTCTGCAGCTAATTTTAGGTTTTCCAATTATCCATGGATGTAGCATGTGTGAAACAAGTGGCGCTTCTGCTCCAGGGATATGTTTCATGTAGAACATGTCTAACGCATTGAGGGAGGGAGATGTCACAATAACACATGCAGAAACGTTTCAGAACTTAGGTTCATTCCCAGATCAAAAATGTAGGATTTAGTGGGGATGTGACCATGTGAGTAGGAGTCTGGATCTAGAGCTATAGCCAGATCAGAAGTAAACTCTCATTAATCCTCCTGCTCCATTGCTTGGGCTTAGGTTGTAGGACTGGTATTTTAACAGGGTGTGAATGCAGAGTTGCTCATGTATCCTGGGGGTTGAATGGCAAATGTATTTCAAAATGATTGCAGACAGCCTCTATATCTAGTTTATTCCTGATAAACTTTATCACACATGTAATAATCAGCTTGTTTAGAGCTGAAGATACGAGTACATTTGTGGCACTCAAAGTATGCAGTATGGAGGTGAAGGAATCTATCTGAAGGAGTTAGGAAAGTCGGGAGAGGTAGAGAGAACACAGGAAGTGTGCAGACACTGGGACAAGGGCCATCTAGCGCTGCTTATTTCTTAATAGACTCTTATTTCTTTTTTTTAATATTTTGTATTAAGATTTTTGGTGAGAAACATATTTTGTTTATTGTATTACACACTGGAGGTACAAACATGCCTAGCTGAGCTACCTTGAATATGTAGCAGAGTGCTTATTAATCAGCCAGTCTTGTATTTGATGCAGTACATATTTCCTCTGTGTCACTTCTGAGATTTTCACATACATTCAGCGCAAATGGGATGTAACCTGATCAATACACAGAGTTCGTACATCAGTGAACACAGCACAATCTTAGGGTCCTTCTCCAAATAACCATTTTTAAGATATTAAATCTTTTTTTTACTGTAATTTCATGGAAACTTATGTTCAAATATCTCAGGAACAGACTGTACTATTACATCATGATTGATTACTATGTAAATAAACCTAAAATCCTTGAACTTTTCTGAATAAGCACATTTTAAGTGCTTGTGTATGTGTGTATGTATGTATGTATGTATGTATGTGTGTATGGATTTTCATTCAAGAGTCACATCAGACCTGGAACCACACTCCATTTGTGCATGGGTCATAAAGCTATGTATTTTTTTTGGTCTATACCATGTATATGCAAGTATAAGTCAACCTGAATATAAGCCGAGAAACCTAATTTCACTGACTCGAGTATAAGGCTCCCTCCTAAAGTATAACTGTCTGTCACCTCTGTGAAAAGCTCATGTCACTGATGGATTATTTCCCCCATTATCTCTGGTCTCCATGTCCCAGCTACTATCGATCTTCCCCCTATATGTCTCTCTTGTCCCCCTCTTTCCTGCATGTTCAGGATTAATATAAGTCATATAAGGCAATGTAAATCTCCTGTGCCATGCGGTAACCCATACAGCACACTGTCATGCCTGTCAGTGTGGTGTGTGAGTGGTATGCTGCCACCCTCCTTTTCCTTAGCTCTATCTTAGCTGTGAGCAACATGTGCAGCTCTGGTATCTGGGGACAGAGGGGAAAATAATGCCACACGACAGGAGACCTAAGAAGGTTGCAAGCCAGATACAGCTATGTGGATTGATAACTGTAATGCAGACCCAGCAGCGTGTTCACATACCTGCATCATCCAGGACAATGACTCCAGTATAAGCCCCAGTAGGTTCAGCATGCTCCAATGAAAGCATTGGAGCATGAAGCCTCCAGGTCATCCCAATGATGGTTTCTATATGAACATTACTGTGTGTACTGCAATCTGTATTTGTTGAGCCCTGGTATAAGTAAAGGTTTATATTGAAATGTTCTTGAGCTATACACTTCAGACCAGTGCCATATGTTTAAGGCATTTAATGTGTCCTACATATACGTCCAATTCTAGCTATGTATTAAGCAGTTGTATCCAGAAACCTTTGGAACAACTTTCCTTCCACTGTTAATCATTTTGATAAAGATAAATGAGTTTGGTGACACTGTAAGTTATTAAATACTAAGGTTTATCTAGTCATAAAACATAGTTCTTGTTTCTCTCTCTCTCCAGGTTCTCAGTGGATTCCCTGGTCTGTTCGGTTCGCATGGCTTACAGGCACAGCAGCAAAGGAACTTATCTCTGCATGAGTATCTTAGCATGGGCCTTCTTAAAGATGCTGGGATTGCCACTCCAAAGGGCTCTGTAGCAGAAACACCAGAACAAGCGTTTTCAGTAGCTAAGGAAATAGGTATTGTAATCATTTTTTGTTCTTTTGTGTTTCATACGAAGGTTTTATATATGTAATCCAGAATTTTCATATACAAGAAGATAGATCAAACAAGCTGGCATGTGTAAAGGTGGCCATACACCGGCCTAATTTCGTTCAAAGCTCACGACTATCGTGAGCTTTGGATAAAATTCAGTCCGTGGATGGCCACGACCGAAATCCCCCAACGGCGACTAAACGCCAGAAAACCTAAACAAACGAACATTGTGATCAATCGGATTTCCCGATTGATCACGATGTTCGTTTGTTTATAAAAAATTAAATAAAAAAAATACCTGTAAAAATAGAAATAAATTTAATTAAAATACACTCACCCTTCTGATGTCTTCGCTGGGCACCACAGCGGTGCCCAGCACCTTCTCCTGTGCTGCACGGAGAGGACGCTGTATGTACGTGACGGCGTCACTGCATCCGTCGTTCCCGTGGATGGCCTGGAAACAGGGTGATTTTCCCTAGGGAAAATCACCCCGTTTGTCGGTGCCGATTATCCACGGGAACAAAGTTGTTCCCGTGTATGACCAGCTTAAGTCATATGATTTCAAGTGTAGGACCACATGCCTTATCAGTAGTTGACTGTAGGGATGGTTTTCTGTATAATTCAAGTTCACCTTATTTAAGAGCTCAATAAGCAACAACGTGTATTTATGAAAATGTCAAATGTTATAAAAAGTCTGTACACATAGTGTGACAGAGAGACTCCTGGTGTAGTACTACTAATGTATGTTCATCAGATCCTATTATAGTATCACAGAAGCTAAATATAGCTGTATGTTCTTGATTGCAATGTGTAGCATCCCTTTGGTTCTCACATTGTTACGTACATATGGGTGACTTGTCATAGTACAGCAGTATAACAGAGTATAATTCTCTGTGCAATATGAAAATGCACAGGGAAAAAAGGTGAAAGTCTAGACCCTGACGAAAATATTTTGAATTGCAAGGAATTTATAATAGTAAAAAGAGAATTAAAGTTAAAACATGGTGTTTCCTAACTCAACTCTAATTTAAAGATTAAGCACATTTATATATTATACATCTACTTGTAGCATATTATTACACGTTGTACATATTGCTTAAAAGGGCAGAAGCATATATTCCTTCATTATCATCTATGCTTCTTATCCGATCTATAGCTGAAATGTAAGTAGTAGAATACGTTTCCTTACATTTTTTTTGAACCGTCTTGGCCAGCAGGACTTCTTGGGTTTCCACCTCTTTGAGAAATTCCCAGACACAGAGACACATTTTTGAGTTCTTTCATATACTTTTTTTTTTAAGATCAATGACCTAGATCTTAATTCCCCTTGTATGTATGCCCCCAGCCCCCAGTTCTCATATTTCCCCCTGTATGCCCCTGGTGCTCCTAATCCCTCATGTATGTTCCCCGTTTATACCCCCAATCAATATAATCCTCATGTATACCCCTGGAATCCACATTTTACCTTGTATGCCTCCAGTGCACCTATAACCCCCTGTATACATCATTGCCAGGCCAATACTTTTAATCCCCATATATGCCCCGGTCTTCTTATTTCCCTCTGTATGCCCTGGTACTCCTCTTTTCCATATACACTCCCCCAGTCCTCATATTTTCCCTTTAAACCCCTGGTTCTCCTAGTCCTTCTATTTACACCCTGTATTCCTCTGAATATCCTATTTATCATTTTATGCCCACAGTGCACCTATTACCCCTTTATACCCTCGTTCTTCTTATTTACATCTTGTATGCCCCCCAGTCATTCTATTTCCACCCTGTATGCCCCCATCCTCTTATTTACACCCTATATACCCAGGACTTCTTATTTTCACCTGTATGCCCCAGGTCCTCCTACTTTTCCATGTATGCACCAGCAAAAAATACAAATTTCTAGAAGCTTCAACTTTTGACTTCCCTCTGATGATGTTGTCAAGTGGATGGGATAAAGTAGTCATTTTGTTGTCACGTTCAGGGTTTATAGAAGAGATTTCAGTGCTAATTATGTAGCTCCGTGTATTGTTGAATTGTTCTTGGTTTTTTCTAGTCGGCATCTATTCAGCGTTTTGTTGATGTCATTTACATGGTCTAATAAAATTGTGGATGTACAGAGAAACATGACTAAATAAATTTGTCATGAAAGTAATAATTATTTGTTCTAGAAGTCATTTGGGGTTTTTTTCTATATACTTTTCTATAAGTTTTATGTCTTTATTATGCTATAGTAGTTATTGATCACCTTAAATTATATTTATATAGTTACAAAAAACTAACCCTAATAGTAGCAACATAGAAATAGGGCGTTTAATCCCTAGGGGTAGGCTCCCAATATCTGCGCCTCACCTCTCCCACTGACAGCGGTAATCCAGGCAGAAGAGGGAGCTTCATTCTTAAAGATCAAATAATTGTATATAAGCAATCTGCACTGGCCATTTGTAAAAAGCCATCTTGTCTGATGGGTCGGGTTACTGTATCCAATCTTGTAAGTTTATCTCTCTCTCTCCCCCTCTCTCTCCCCCTCTCTCTCTCTCTCTCTCTCTCTCTCTCTCTCTCTCATAATAATATAAGTGATAAAAAAAAAAAGAATCATTAAAATTATTTCAGACGTCTAAATATCAGCTTGTAAAACCTCCCACGCTGATAGAGAGAACGTCCCAGTGTATAAATAGAGCCGCTGATATTTCCCTTCAAATGTCAGTATCGTAACTGTAGCATCACTAGTGTGCATAGTCATGATGCTGCCTGTTTCAATATGGGCATTTATGCCCTCAGTCCTCCATTCTCTTCCCCTGTGTGCCACCAGTCACTTGTATTTTCCCTCTATCTATCTTATACAACTGGGTGCTCACTCCACAACAGCCTGGTGGAGAACGCTGTAGAACAATGTTATGCTGCGTTCAGATTGCCTGCGGCCAAAAAAGCCACGGCTTCCAGCTAAAAGCATCACAGAAGGGGAGGGGGGGGAGCTAAAAGACTGTGATCGTAATGATCACATGTCTTTTTAGTCCAATCGCCTCCCCGTATACGCGCTGGAGCCGGCATGCCGGCTGCAGAGTGTTCAGATTGTTTTAAGAACGGCGGCGTGCCGCCGAAAAGCCTCCTTAGGCGCCGTTTTGAAAAGGCATCGTTCAGATTACCTTGAAACGGCGCCTTTTCAGCAGAGGCGTCGTTTTTGCTGAAAACGTAGCGTTTTTTGGCAATCTAAACGGGGTATTACACTGTAATTCAAATGAGTGGGGAAAGACAGATTGTATTATCTCTGTCTTCTATGCTATGTTTCAGTGTCTAAGGCACTGGGTAAATTTTTTTATTTATTTTTTTAGGTGGGATTTACATAAATAAGTAAATAGATAACTGTTATGGCATTAATCTTATTGTGTTAATTGTGGACCGGATCCAGACATCTACTACAGCTGCACTCGGAGCATTGATTTCAATGGTAGTGCTGTCCAAGACTATAATGTCACTGTATCTAGGTGACGGCCGTTCCCCTCATATACAGGGAAGGGACAATAGCAGGACCCTACCTTAAGATTTCGTATCGCATGTAATATCACCACACATTCCAATCCTCGCTCTACCCTGCCATCCCGGGTGTAGCGAGCAGTGGTACTTCTCCTCTCCCTTTTACTGCAAAGCAACTCTATTGTCTATAGCAGTGTCCAGCCCTGTGTCTAATGTGTTCATAGATGATACAGACAGTGGGATGGTTTTGTATAAGTTCTATAGTACTTTCTATTTCACTGTCTATTGAGGCTGTTTGATTGTTGCATAATGTAATTTGTTACCAATAAAAAAAGAAAAAAAATTCTCATGGAGCAGAATAAAACTCTCTTCTGTTTTGTTGTTCTGTTCTTTATATTTATTTTATACACACACGCACACACCCTGCCTATGCGTTATTAAGCTGGGAAATTTGTTTTAAAGGAAACTGCCAAGATATTATCATGTGAACATACTCGTATAACATTGTACATTTGCATTAGTTGTCCGTTATAGTATGTTTGCTATTGTGCAACTCTGTAGCAGATTCTTTTGATGAACGTTTGAATTGTGGAATGAAACAAGCTGCTGTGTATGTGGTGAGCTTGACGTCATCTATAACATACATTTGTTCTAGAGAATAACATGTTATTATTGAGGTACTGCATTCAGCATGTTAAATTGTCAACCAGTTTAACTAGTTTCAATGTGGAAAATGTGACTTAATGTCTTCTTGTGTTTTCACTTCTTGTTGAAACTATTGTGTATAGTAGAAGGTTAAACAATTCAGTGATTTGTTTGGTAGAGGGATGAGCATTATACTATATATAAGGAGAGGTTATCTCCAGTAATGCCTTGCTTTATAATCCAGGAAATGCCATGTAATACTGCATTCAGGCTATTTCTCTTTAAAAACAGCCGATAGAGGAATGTTTACCATGCTTGCTGTAATAATTGTTCTGTTTTATGTTATTGTAGCTTTGTGGATTTTTTTTTTTTTTTTTTTTTACATTAAACCCGTATTTTAAACCTTAAACCACTAACGGCACAAATAAACAACAATACTATTCACTAATGTTTTAATATTTTATATATCTTTATTTTTATTAACTAAGCTGTGGTAAAGCTATTATTTTCACAATAGTTATTAGACTTATTAGCTACTAATTTCTTACCTATTGATGATTAAGAGTGCTAGCTATGCTTTACCAGTATCACTTATTTAGATGTCGCCGGCTGTATTTGTAGTTTTAGGGGTATATTTACTAAGCGGCGAGATAGCAGTGAGATTGGAAAGTGGGGAAGTTGCCCATAGTAACCAATCAGATTCAAGATCTCAGTTTCCTTTTACACACTGGAGAATGTGAACTCGAATCTGATTGGTTGCTATGGGCAACATCCCCACTTTTTAATCTCACCGCAATCTCACGGCTTAGTAAATATACCCCTTAGTTTCAATACTTTCTGAACTGCTGTTTAGTCTTGTTGGGTTAAAACAACCATGATAGGTATCATTATCCTTAGTTTGCATATTAAACTAACCCAAAGCTAGCTGCTGATGTGATGCATAGGCGGTGACCTGTCAGAGCACTAGACCCTGATTTGATGTAACACATTTTTAAATCGTATTATGATTCACATCTCCACATATATTTTCTTTATTTGAAGTGGTAATCTGTCCTTACTGCTGCAAAGATGGCTTAAAGAGTACCCGCCACAAAATATTGTACTTAAAATGTAGAACACAGCTAATGATCTAAATTAATATCCGATCCCATACTGCAAAGATATAGTAAATATAATAAAATGGGTTTAATGAGCTGTATAGACACAGAATGTGTGCAAAGCATCCCGCGTCCTGCTGCTAGACCTCCGCATGGAATTATTTTTATGGATGGAGGAGCATTGACTTGTTCACTGCTGAAAGGGTTCCATAGACACATCACAACTTCTGTGAGTAAGAGAATCCGAGTTCTATCCAGTGTCCTGCTTTGCCGTAATAGTAATGTCATGAGATGTTTGCATCATTTATAGTGATTTTAAATGTGAGATTTCCATTTAGAAATGATACACTAATCCATTTCTCCTATGTATGTCCCATATACATACTGTTTTCTTACTTCTCTGCTCTGTTTCATTTTACATACTGGAGAATGAGAGCTTGGATCTGATTGGTTGCTATGGGCAACATGACCACTTTTCAATTCCCCTGCAAACTCCCCACTTAGTGAATTTAGGCCTTAGAATCATGGTGATGTGACATTGTCATGCCAGCCATCATGATCTGGGAGCTACTACTGCCATAGTGCCACATACAAAATGGTTGTACCACAGGCAGCACCAATACATAAGAGTATTAATCCCAGACTATACAAAGGATGTCGATTTCACTTACTGAGGTCAGTTGGGGAAACGCTGCTGGAGAGAACATTGGTCATTTACTTATATTAGAATATTTCAGAATGAACAAGTTCAGAAAAGCAATATGTGCCTCATTTGTGGAAAATATCATAACATTTTTATATAGAAAAAACAAACAAACCTTTTATATCTATATACTTTTTCTCTTCTAGCGTCTAAGGATTTGGTAGTTAAAGCACAAGTATTGGCTGGTGGCAGAGGCAAGGGTACGTTTGAAGGTGGCCTTAAAGGAGGAGTAAAGATTGTCTATTCGTAAGTCATATGTTCCACTATTCATTTCCAATAATATACTGTGAAAAATACTTTATTTGTGAAGTGAAGCATTTATGTATGTATATATATCAATGGATTTTACATTACAGTTTACATGCATCATATATAGTATTTATAACTCTTGTTTGCCTGCTTGTTTTACTTAGATTTAGAAATAGATATAGATACATATAGATAGATATATATATATATACTGTTGTGCTACATACCCTAGCAGAATTTGTGATTTTCTGGCCATTTGTCAGAGAATATGAATGGTAACTTACAAACTTTTCTTTTAGTCATGGTGAAAGATATTTCAGTCAGATCTGTTCAGAATAAATATATAATATTATTATTATTATTTTTTTTTTTAACCATAAAATTTTTATTAAAAATTTGGCAAAAGGGGGTACAGAAGAAAAAAAAAAAAAAGGGGGGAAAAGGGGGACAAGTAATAGCACATACAAAACAGCAGAATGACCCATCGCAGATGGGGGCACAAAATGTAATCAACAGAAGGGTTATGAAACAGCGTGAACAGTATGCACCACATTCGATGGGGACACTATAATAGGGAGGGTCGGAAAGGGACACAAATATTATTTTTTATATTTATTATACATATTATAATTATTTTTTATATTTATGATGCATGTTTTTATTTCTTTCTGCGCCTCCCTAGCACCTTTAGCAGATTTTAACACAGTTACATGAGTTTATAATAGACAATCATTTTACATTAAGTTTGAAGGATGGTAATTGGACTATGGCGGTATTATGTTTACATTTCTGTTCCAAGGTATTTTCTGCTTCATTACCATTACAAGTTATTTTCTGACTTTTTCTTAATTTTCTCATAGCTGCGTCTTTTTTGTGTCTGAGTCCCTAAGATATTTCTCGGAGTTTAGCCAATACAGTTTCCCAGGTTTGGATTAGTTACAGGGTACACTGTAAATGGAGGCCAGGCTTTCTGTTTGAAGCCAGTGCAAAGAAATAGTTTTTTTTATTACCAGTCACTCTCTTGTAATGCCTTTGGCACAAAACAATATATTTAAGTGATACTACTGAAAGGTTGAAAATGACACAATAGCAATGTGTAGCGGTGTAGTAAATAGATTCATTTGTGTTCACATTTCCGTCTACCTGAGAGTGGTGCTGAAGCGGAAGAGAGGTGACAGGGCAGTGAAAGAAGCATTACATGTCTCCTTTATTTCATTATATGTTCTAATCCTCTATTTTCCATTCTCCTGTCATTTAGTCCCGAAGAAGCCAAAGCCATTTCCTCCCAGATGATTGGGAAGAAGCTGTTTACGAAGCAGACAGGAGAAAAGGGCAGGATATGTAACCATGTGTTCATCTGCGAGCGTAGATATCCCAGGAGGGAGTATTACTTTGCAATTACCATGGAAAGGTCATTTCAAGTGAGTCCCTGCATTCTCCTAAAGTCTCTAAGCTGTGGGGAATGTGCCTGCTGCAGTGAGCAATCATTTCTACCACTTGTCACATTGTGGCACTGAATTGCGATACTTGTTGTAGTCATTGCTGTGTGCAGAATGGGCATGCTAATGTCATTACATTCTCTTAAGTACTTAGTAATTGGAAATAATGGGTTTTGATGGTATTTTGTTGCTTTAAAACAAATTTGCGTCTAAGCACAAATATTTCTGCCTTGAAGACTGGGGTGCATTAGTCTCTCTCTGGAGCGAGTGCGATATTTCATCTCTTCATCTCTTTAGGAGTAGGCTGCAGTGATTTATCACACCGTCAGATGTTTAGCAGCCAATATCCTCATGCCCTAGAGAAGAGATGTTTATTTGTAGAGGGCTATGAGGGATGAAAATCCCATCATTAATAGCAGTGTAAAGTAATTGTCCCCCACAGCCTTGTCTTAGGCTGGGAGCACACTGGAGATTTTATTAAGATGTTACAGTACATCCGGAATGATAGTATGTGAGTCCTGATCTGTACACACTAAAATGATTTAGCACGGGGTCTGCCTTTGTACTTGGTGAGATGTTGGAAAAATCAAGAGAAATGATCAGCATAGTTGGACAGCACACACTGGTGTGACCAGAAGATCAATGATAATGTTTCATAAAGGTATGACGCTTATACTAATATTACGAACCAAGTGTGTATTTAACTGTACACAATGGCCAGTATTCTTTATCTGAAGAGGGATTCCAACAGAACATAGGGTTCTATGTGCAGCTGAAAAAACCAAAATGCCAGTAAAATAAATAAAGCTGTGTCTGTGCAGATGTTCTGACCACGGTGATGTCCTAGATCAATTGAGACTTGGGCTGCATTTAACACAACTGACTTGGAAATAAAGTCTGATTGTTTTAACATTATCACTAATTAAAATGATCATCCATTATACGAGAATAAGAACAGTTAGATCATTCCAAGCCACTAGGAGGCAGCAAAACACCAGCTAAATAATGAAGGGGGCACTGTATAGGATCTGCCTTGTCAGTATCGAGCACACCTACCTTTCATGTGGAAATGGGTCTAACTGACAGCGTCTTTATCCTCTGCTTGACCTAACTTGCCTTCTGCTGTGTTTCTGGCAATGTTTGTTTTGTTTCTTTCGAAGTCTTTTTCTAAACACTTTCATTTGTTGTTTGGATACCATAAGGTATGAACCTCAATACAGTGACAAATTCTACATAAACCGGTTTTCTTGAAATTAATGTTCATGTGGTATTTGTTTTCTTTAACCACAAGGGAAGCTCCTATCTGAAAACATTATTTCCAGTCCCAGCAAATAGGAATGTCATCCTGTTGTCTGGAGACAGTACTTTCTTGAGATATAGATAAATTAGATATAGATAGATATACCGTATGTACATACTATATACTGTATTTTAATTAGAAAACTTCAATCACTATAAATATTTCNGTTGGTAGGCCTCTGCCTCCAGTGGAAGATATTGAGTCCTCTATGAAAAGTGTGATGTATTAAAACCTCACTTCATTTGCATTACAAGTGTATTGTTGTATGCATTATTTCACTGTATTACTTCCCTTTATTGCTTTAGGGTCCGGTACTGATTGGAAGCTCCCAAGGTGGCGTTAATATTGAAGATGTTGCTGCTGAAAACCCTGATGCGATTGTCAAAGAACCAATTGATATTGTAGAAGGCATCCAGAAAGAACAGGCTGTTAGGGTAAATATTTCATTTTTTGAGGGTTTGCACTGTGAAAGGAAACACTTTTTCCTCTGTGCGGTTGTTATTGTTATATGTTGATAGTTTTGGCCACACAGATAATGGTTAGTTACGTCTGGTAGAAGAAATAGTGTGGTAAAATCCTTCAAGAATTCTAATTAGGTTGTTTTAGGCATCATCCATTCATTAAATAAGATGTGTTGCCTGTTTAAATAAAGGAATGGGCTTATAGCAGATGTATATTTATGCTTTCCAAGATTACAAGATGTCTATGTGCATTGTTTCATTTACAGCATTAGATAGAAGAAATGATACAAAGTAAATGTTCCTTAGGAGTTTAGTTGAACAGACTGTTTATCTTATTTTAATGATGTTTTCCAGCTTGCATCCAAAATGGGATTCCCAGAGAACATAGTGGATGAGGCAGCAGAGTGCATGATCAAGTTGTACAATCTATTCATGAAGTATGATGCCACAATGGTGGAAATCAATCCCATGGTAGAAGATGCTTCAGGAATAGGTAAAAAATAAATAAACCATATAATGTGCAGCCTCATGTTGCCTGTAGTGTTCGGCTATTTTATGTTAAGCATTTGAGATTTTTATAGGAGATGCTGTTACTGTTGCTTGTATTGTGTTCCCCTACTATTTTGTATTGGGTACGTTTTGGAGCTGGAGATTTTTAGTAAAAAAGATGAGTGGATGACAATGTCATTATTAAATATTGTAAACACTAGTGTAAATTTTTTTTTTATTCTTTTTTTTTTATATTTTATTTTTCGTTTATTACATTAGTTGCTGGGTAGAAGTGGATGTTAATTTTCATCACTGCTGTACAGTAGAGCTGTGAAATACTGGTTTGGTATTCACAATTCACTGTACAGATAAGGATGTTTGTCGCCTTCTAAAATGTAGTGAATTAAATGTTCCCACTCTGCACCTGTCGTCAATTGCACGTTTCATTATACTCTTTATCTGTGTTCCTCAGTGGCAGAAAGGTAATGTCTATGTTTATGACATTAGGTGTCTTACGGATGTCTTATGTAGTTGTCGTCCTCCGCTTGCTCTGTCTCTTTAGATTTTTCATTCCTATCTTGCGTGTGTGTGTGTATATGATGTTTGTCTGTGTGTTTGGTATAAGTGATCATGAATTCTCATCCAATAAAAACTGTAATGTAACTACATAAGCTACTAAATACAGATTTACATAGTATTGAACTTACAAGCAAGTAGGCAAAACCATGCTGAGTTGCAGGGGAGGTAAATTTAATCAGTATTACAGGTGAGAGATGATGTTTCCTAGCACAAGTGTAATAACAGTGTAACAGTAACGCTGGTCAGTATCTGTGTGCAACATGCAACAATAAAGTATTCTCCCTGCATGCACACACTGCACATTTTACCCCCCTGCAATTCATCATGGTTTTACCCACTCACTTGTAGGTTTAATAGTACATCTGGTCTGATGTTGTAAAGATGCAGTATATAATCCTTTCAGGGAAGCATGGGGCTGTGTAGACTGCAAGGAAAATATGCAGTTAAATAAGCCCAAAATATTGTCTATGCCTGTTTATGCACCAAAAACATTATTTTAAAGAGTTAAATTATATGTGGGTTTATTATTATTTTTTAAGCCGTCTAAGCCACTGTTCAGATGTTGAGTGTCTCGGCTGCACACTCTTCACAGGAGCATCAGATTATCCCCTGCAGCTGGGCCGAAACGCAGATAATTGAAATATTTCATGCCACAAAACGAATCTTTTGTTGTGGCAATAACATGTATTTCAGGGTTGCAGCTTGTTTATATGTATGATTGTGAATGTCTGTAAAATAGATGACAATTGTATGTATTGCAATGTTTACACTGCCACTGTTCCTATTACTCCCATGGTTGTCCTTGCAATGAATTGTTTGTTTTATGTACACACCTGATATAATGAGAGTGGAGGATACAGTGCAATATACCAAATCTATGCTGTACCAAAAACCATATACCTATATGGTCCAAAACTAGATAATAAATGAGGCTTATAAATGAGTGCAGCATACAGTGTGAAATGGGAAAACATTTTGTTTCTCGTCTATATTGTTTTATGGAAATCTATGTACTCATTGTATTACATAAGTTACACATACATGTTGTTACACTGTGGAAAAGTGGAGATGTTAGTCATAGCAAGCAATCAGATTTTTTACTCTCCTATTACATGCTAGAAATTGACAAATAGAATCTGATTGGTTGCTATGGGCAACATCTCCACTTTCCCGACTTCCGTTGTTTAGTAAATCTAGCCAATGTAGTTTAAACATGACATTCATATTAAATACCATTGCTGGAATAAACTGCGATTGGGTACATATTCCCATAAATTAGCAATATATAATATTCCAGTCTGTATCTAGAAATGCCTACATAGTTTTAGTTATTTCTTTTTACTATGTATTTATATATTTGATTTATTCTTTATTGCTGTTATTCCTTGCCGTGCATTTGCTGGCGCACACATTCTCCTTGGTTCCCATATTGACTGTTTTGTCTTAACAGGTTGTCCCTTACGCTTAGGCTTATAATACACTTTACCTGTTGTGACTTTCCCGCATACATAACGCTGACAGAGGTCTTGCTGAGGGCAGTTGCTGTTTCTTGATGTCATGTCACTTTCATTTGTACTGCAGTGAATGCAGATGGATATAAAATCATGCTTCAGTGAAAAAAGGCTTACATCACATCTAGTTATACGGAATGCTGTTGATTTGTTGGTGCCACCGATATACTAGTGTCGCATGATGGTGCTGCCGCCTATAAGATGACAAGTCCTTTCGTGATACCTTAAAACAAACCTAATTTGCCGTGACGTTTTTGTCAATTATTTTTTGAAATTGTAAACTGTATTAATGAAAGGTTTACTATTTTCTATGTGACCAAAGCAGTACTTTTACTATATGCTGGTGTGACTGCGGAGACTTAGTATTTGTCAGATAAATAGCATACAGATATCCTGTTCTGTCTGTATTCTGAATTGTGCGCATCACCTTATGTTATGGTTGTGCCACCGAAGCAAAGGACAAATGTCATGTGCCCACCTCCCTTATGATTATTTTTAGAAGACCTTGGAATAATGAAATGTTGAAAGAATTCAAATTGATCCATCTCATTGTTTGTGTATTTCTCTAGTCATGTGCATGGATGCAAAGATAAATTTTGACTCCAATGCTGCTTATCGTCAAAAGGCAATTTTTGATCTGCGAGATTGGTCACAGGAAGATGAGCGAGACCAGCAGGCGGCAAAAGCTGACCTCAATTACATCGGCCTGGATGGAAATATTGGCTGTCTTGGTAGGTTCTTCATTCGCTTTGTGTTTTTATGTAAATAATATACAATAAACCTGTGAAATGTTTATTATCATCTTATGTTTTCTCTCTCAACAATGTACCGTGTGCTGGGAAGTTAAATAATGAACCAGGAGAGTCAGAAAGACATGGGCCAGCTCTTTCTCGCTTGCAAGGAGTACATTATTTTGGTGAAACTGCTGTTGTTATGCAAAATATGGGAAATAATGGTTTTTAATGTGTAATCCTGCAACATCATGGTATTAGAGGAATTAATTAGCTGAAACTGCCAGTGGTTTCATTTAAAACAAACCCTTGTGTGCAATATTGCTTGCAATTTTCATTGCTTCATTACAGTAATTAAGGTAAGGAGCCACCGGGATCGTATAGGTAACCCAATTCAATGTTGTGGTGCTTAATTGGTGCACACAAAGGATGTTAATCTGCTGAAGAACAAACGCCTTTGTTAATGTTACACTACTGTATGGGGTATGGGGTTGTACTGTTTACCGAGTACATGTTTTCTTAAGCTACAGTTGTAACACTTAACTCCGCCACGTAGATTTCATAAAATGTGTCATAAGGCTAGTGGTTACTGTTTGAATTAGTGGTTTCCAAACTTTCTCTGTTTGAGGCACCCTTAGGGTCTCCATATTTTTTCAAAGCACCCCATAGACAAATGTATTACCCTTTTATACAAGAAGCTATATTGCGCTTCTAAGCAACACTAGCAATGTGGCACCATGTTGGAAAAAACGTTGCTTGACACCCCAGGGAGCCTAGGCGCACAGTTCAGGAACCACTGGTTTAAACTGCATCTTTTCAAAGTTACTGACAGCATGACAATATTTTAGAAGCATTATAAAGTGTCG
>JABWIB010000386.1:52519-69417 GCA_016617825.1 Platyplectrum ornatum
TAACGCTGGTCAGTATCTGTGTGCAACATGCAACAATAAAGTATTCTCCCTGCATGCACACACTGACATTCATTTTACCCCCCCTGCAATTCAACATGGTTTTGCCCATGAGAGTGTAAATCATGAGTGTAAGTCATGAGAGTGAAAAGCTGAATCCAGCCTAAGGAGAGTACTTATATATTACATGTTAACAATATAGCATATTGATTTGAAGAGCTAAAACATACTGGGTTTTGTAAGAAATGCCCAAAGCTCATTTATTCTACAAGGTTCATGAAGTGGTTTCTCCAATCTGTCGCAATGATTTTTATTTTGATGCAGACGTGAAGGTCTTTTTTGATTATGTATTATTTGCATTCTCTTACCTCTAGGAATAAAATGAAGGAAAAGAATTCTGTATAGTTCCTAGAATTCAGGTTAATGACCCTGGTTAATTCCCTTTTCTCTCCTCGACAATAGTATTATACATGAATATGGTATGGAAAGGTGAATGTTTCTATTTTATATATTGTGCAATACTTGTATTCAAAATCCAACTAAAAATCATTCTATTCTCATTTTTTCTCCATTGGTCTTGGGTGGTTGAAAATATTTACATTTTTATATTAGAGAATAAGAACCCCCAATGCGTATAGGCCATGGTAAAGACTGTATGAGTTGTAGAAAATGGATGTGGCATTGATGAATGTCATCTTATATATGCATAGTCACATAATAATGGGTTATTTAAATGCTGTACATTCTGCATTGCCCCACAAAGTTTATATTTATGAACCAGAGGGTCATAGTTAACGGTTTATCAATTATCTCTATGCATCAAATTACAAATCTCTTGAGTAGTAAACTATATTAGCTGCATTTAGTTTGCTTATGCTGGACAATAAATGTTATTTTATATGGTGTAAACCTTCATGCTTAGCACTGTTAGCTTGTTAATGTGTGCTCTATAATGATAATAAAACATGAAAGAAAATCTTATGGAGATTTATAATACAGGACTCTGAGATCGGAAAGTGCTTTGATGCGTACCTCTAATTAGTACAGTAGTAGCATACATTAAGAAATTATCTCTCCTCATCACTGAAGTGTTATTATATATTTTGCTATACTTAGGAAATATGGCATGCTTTGCCAATTATCACCCTTGAAATTCCTGGTAATTGGCATGTTTATACACTAAGCAGTTGCTCTTTACATGAGACACAGAAGTCTTTGGTTGCTACGTTACAGTACATTGGCTAATGGACCTCTGATTTCCCCAAACTGAATGAAAGACTTGTTTCTTTATTGCCTTGGAGTGATTTTTATATATAGCAGCCTTTTCATAGTATAGATTGGTAAATGAATGCAATGTATATTTTCATCTTATACTCATAAGCGTCTGTACTGATTTTAATTGCTGACCTCTTCTCTAAAAAATGATCAGCTCCTAAAGCCACTTCTTAATGTACCAATACATGCCATAATATGTGCCAGTGTTCCTGCCGTAAGGTGATGATATCTGAAAATATGCTGTCGTGACTAGACAAAATGCAATGATTAAAAGAACAGAAGCTATGGATCAGAAAATGATTATTGCTGAAATACCATAACATAAATGTGGAAAGGGATGTCAGGATTTAGGTGTCCTAAAAATGCTGTTTAATAATGCTGAAGGACTTGATTATGTATGCCTGGTACTTTGAGACATTTAAAGAATGGTTCATTAAGCAAAATAATTGAAGTTCAGAATTAATGATGTGTGCAGTTGAAATTTACAAAGGCTTTTGTCTGAAAATGTGAACATTCAATTCAATGATGTTTACTCTAATTCCAGTGGAATAGATGCATTTCCACCTAAATTATTTTTGTGCGATACATTATATATATATATATATATATATATATATATATATATATATATATATATATATATTTGTTAATAAATATATAAGGTAGGTAGTCAAAGACCTCTGTCCCACAAATATATTTAGAATTAACTATAGTTTCTATAATCCTTAAAGTACAAATCTAGTCTAGTGCAATGGCTTGTTTTGTAGCACATCATCCTTTGGTTATTCATGGAAGTCTAACATGGGTGTGAGAGAGAGAGACAGCATAAAAAAGGCCTAAATTTACTAAGCAGGGAGATAGGTAGGTAAATTTACTAAGCAGGTAGATTGAAAAGTGGGGATGTTGCCCATAGCAACCTATCAGATTCAAACTATCAGATTGATTTTACATAATGGTGAGCTGGAATCTGATTGGTTGCTATGGGCAACATCCCCACTTTTCAATCTCCCTGCTTGTAAATCTGGGCCCTATAGTGAAAACTTACTCATGAGCCTCTTTTACACAAGAAATATATAATTATTTTTGTTTAAACGATATATATAAAGCTGTATTCAGAAAATCTCATTTTCTCCTAATAATAATTTTGTCATGAGGTTTTTCCTTTGTACATATACATAGTTTGCATTGATTTCAGCCTTATCCCCCTATACATACACAATGTTTCATTTCTTAGTCTATTCCAGTAAAACTCTTTATACCTCCTTTGTCACAGACAAAAACATTTGGAAAGCAAACCCGGCATCTGAAATAAACTAAAAGGAAAAATAAACCACTGGAATAGAGAGAGAGAGAGAGAGAGAGAGAGAGAGAGAGAGAATAGGTTGGCAAAATGAAATATAAGAGGTTCAAAAGATGTCAGAGCAGTTTAACTTGAAGCACTTCAGTGATTAGGGATTATTTGAGGTCTTCCTGGCTCTATGAGTGAAGATACTTGAACTATATATATATCTTGCAAAAGAATGACTTGTCTTTTTATGTTTGGTATAGTAACATAACCCCAGAACCTCTACTGAGATTTAGCTGTAGATTGAATAGTGTCAATGGGAAAAGTAAATTTTTAACCCTGTTTTAGGGGAGAGCCGCAGTGAATTTATATGTATAGGGGAGGCACGTTTTACAACCCACAAAGCTTTGCGTTTGCAAAAGGCAGGTTAATGGATAGTGAGCTACTCATGGGCGCTGTTCATTATGATAGCAGTTGTCCTATAGAAAAGTCTATTTGTCAGATTATAGTATATGCTCAGTGCTGTATTTTGCCAAGCACTTGGGTGAGTAATAAAATGTGGAAATGCAGCTGTGAAATAAAAATATTTTCTTTGCCCTGTAGGATCACATAGATGGTTTATCCAACCATTCTGGATTTTACTCTAACCTTGTATTATGTTGCATAGAAACCTTAACACATTTCTTGTCATCCATATTTAAATAGGGCAATTTGATACGTTATGAAAACACTGGCACTACCAGTCTTTCCACATTGCAGAACTGTACATTTGTGCCTAAATTTACTAAACTCTGGGATTGGAAAAGTGGGGATGTTGCCCATAGTAGCCAATCAAATTCGAGCTCACATTCTCCAGTATGTAAAATGAAACTGAGAGTTTGGATCTGATTGGCTGCTATGGGCAACATCCCCACTTTCCAATCCTGCAGTTTAGTAAATTTACTCCTTGGTCACTATGTTTAATCCCTAGCAATGGATTGGGATCACAATATTTTGCAGTACAGACACTCAAAAGATGTTAACAAAATAATTTTAACATGCAATGAGACCAGAAAAAACATTGTTTGGAAGGAGTTGTGCAAACAAACTTCACGAACCCTGGGATTGTTGCTATCTATCTGCTCCCACTTCATATAAAGCTGGATCTTGCAAAGGGCGGGTGACTGGCTCCCGCGGGGGCTCGGTCCAGGCAGAGGTGGGCTGGGTGTCGGAGAGTTCGCTCTAGCTGGAATGAGGGTAAATTCTTCCCGGATGGTGGAGTGCCTCGGGGAGCACCTTTTCTGTGCTCACTTTGCCCTGCCTCCTACACACAGGAAACTACGTAAGTAGTGGAATACCCAGCCTTCCCTTAAGAGCAATCCCCAATAGGCAGGACCTAATACTCAAGGGAATAGAATGCCGGAGAGTAGACATAATGATGCACCACACTGCTTCCCAAAACTTCAACACTGGGGGGGCAAGCCCTAATCATGTGACCAAAGTCTGCTGCGGGAGTTCTACATCCTGGGAATTTATCATCCCCTCGTCCCCCCATCTTACTCAACCTTATTGGAGTCAGATACGTTCTATGTAAAATAAACAAGTGCACTTGTTGAAATCTAATTGAGGCTGTCGCGAATTTAATGCATCTCAAAACCTCCTCCCAATGAACTTTGTAAAGATTTCCAACATCCTGTTCCCATTGTTGCTTTAAATTAGCAGGACCATCAGTATCGATAAACAATCGTATAAACTGATAGAAAGAAGAGATTACTCTCCTATCCTTAATCCCTAATAAATTCTTCATTTGGGACGGAGCAACATTCGGGGGGAACATTTGGGAATTGAGTTTGAAGGGCATGCCACGAAAGAACATAGAATTAGGTATATATAAATTCGAGTGTAAATCCGTGAATGACACCACGGATGCATCAACATACCAAGTCAAGCCTGGTAAACGATTATTGTTCCATAGAGAGGTCTCCGGGGCCAGCACTCTTCTATAGATATTTGACTTACATTTGACCATATCCTCCAGTCCTGATCAAGCAACGGAGGCACTCGACCCCGTCCACCCCTAGCCAAAATAGTTGCAAACACGATCCAAGACTGGTCCCCAAATGTCTTGAAGAAATAAGTAGTAGTACTAGGCAATTGCTTTTCACATAGCTATCTTTTCACTCTAGCCAATTGGAAAGCCAGGTAGTATGATCTGATATCAGGAAGGGCTAACCCGCCCTCTTCTTTGGTGCGACATAAAACATTCAACCGAAGTCTGGCCCTATGATCTGCCCAAATCATTGATGATATGTAACTTCTATAATGCAACATGATTAGGGACTCACCTACTGGAGGTGCCTTGACGCTTGGCAGGTGAGCTTTACCCAATATAGCTATATTGTGAACTAAACCTCCTCTATATGTATGTGCTGACACATAGTGATATATATTGTTTGGTTTGGAGCGCCGGACTTTCTCTTTTCCTTGTATTTACACATCTTTTTGTCCTTGGCTGCACCTCCTTCATATATATGCACTTGCACACATTTAATATATTTGAATAGAAGCGTGGCCTGTCCCTTTTTTGTTACTGGTACTAAAGAAGATGGCTAAAATATTTCCATCACTAATTTGCCAGCTTTCTTCTTTTCCTATTTAGGTGAGTATCATAATATACTTAAAAACAGACCTACGTTATTAAATCTTATCCTCCATTATATTTTATGCATGCTTAAATATCCAGCAGTCACACACAAGCATCCAGGTGTGATTATTGTGTGTTTGTAAAATGCATCCTGGCTATCCACTGCAGTGAATATAGGAATGTTCACTTGATAATTGTATTCTAGTGATCCTGATAATCACTACAGTGGATGGCCAGCATTACAGTTTGGGAACAGACATCTATTAAACCAACATGTGTCTTTCATATTACAATAGGGCATGCCCGTGTGATATCCGAACCCCAGGTGATGCGCTCAACGTATGGTTATCTGCTCTCTAGGGTTGTTTCCATTATTAATTGAATATGGTTTGATTAGAAAAGGTCATTTCACAGACCTTATTCCCAAATGCAAGATTCATCCCTATGGATACATTATTGTAGAGTCATGTTCTCTTTTGATAAAGCCAGCTTTTGTTATTTACCTGATATTATATTTGCTCAGACCAAGATATTATGAAGCATTTCATTGCTCTCCCACCACACGTCTAATCTGAATAAAAATGTTTGGACATTGATATAAACCTCATGCTGACTATTCTATGTTTAACATTTATTCTTGCATTGATTGTATCCATATGACCAAGTCTCATCATCACTAAAAGAGTCAGTGTTTCTTCCAGTTCCTGTCACTGTTGTGAAATGAAATGTCACTGTAACATCTAGTACAATGACTATTTTCATGGTTTAACCAACATGTACATCTACCTAAATATGTCTCTTTTTTCCCTAAATAATGTTGTGGTGTGTGTGTGACTGGTACAGGCAGAAGAAGGTATTATGGGGTGCACTGTGTATAAGTGATGGAGGTAGAAATGCAGCACAGTAGCACATTTTATACAATATGAATGCACAAATGAGGCACAGAAGCATGGTCACAATTCTCTATGGCAATGGTTCTCAACCATGGCCCTCAGGGACCCCTAACAGTGCAGGTTGTTCAGGTCTCCTGGCTGCAGCACAGGTTGTGTCCTTATATCACTTGCAATTGTCAGTAGACCTTGAAAACATGTACTGTTAGGGGTCCCTGAGAACCCCTGCTCTGTGTCAATGCGGGGGCTAAGAAGAAGTCATTTACATCATGTTGCTTTGTTTGTAGAAATAGGCTGTAATTAGCCTGTAACAACTAATGTTAAATTGAATCAAAGGATGATCTTGTAAAGCTATGTTCCTCCTCACAACCCTGGCTGTTTATTGGATCCATGATATACAGTATAGTGGAGGTTATTTGTGGAAATAATTGAAGGTTCTAGTTGGACAGATAGTACATGTACCTATAGAGTGGAAGCTCTTCCTCTTCCTGCTCTTTTCCATCCGCTGTCAAATTTAGAAATGGCTCCCTTTTGCATAAATGTATATCTACTCCATTATTTTTATAGAATCTATACATGGGTCACATTTAATACCAAGCATACAATTATATGTAAATCCATCTAGAAGTTTATATTTTCCATCTCTGTAACGGGGGGTGCAATTACATTGGAACTTTAGAGATGGATGACCATTTCAGATTCTATCTATTGTTATTGCAATCTGAAGGACACGTGTTACTGTATTTTATGTTCTCATTTATGCCTTCTAACATGTGGCAATATAACCCAAGGCCTAATAATATTTACTATAACAATACTTTTATGAAAAAACCCACAAGCATATTAATCTTGACAGCATTTCTAGAATGATGTATACGTACTGATACAGGACATGGCAGCGAGGATTATGAATCAGGCGAAATTCCGCACATGATTATAGACGGAAGGGCATGGTACTTGAACATTTAGTTTCTTAGACAAGGCTTTTAGAGTAAACCTTTAAGACTTAGTCATAGAGAAATATGAGCCAAACTGATAAAATAATTTATTTTTGTCTATTATTGTAAATCAAAGTGACCTGAGAGATGAACAGTGTAATTTATATGCAATTACCATAACCCCAGAGAGATAAATGATCGCTATTTATCTTCAGTCAGGCTTCTGGATCTGATGAAATCATCCCGCACACTGAAATACCCAGAAGACACTCAGAAAAGCAATGCTACAATATGTGATATAGTAATATGAACCTGAATAAACCTGCTTCGTTATTACACAAATGTCACACATTGTCACGTTTTCCCGGAAAGATTTTGTTGCACTTAATCTACATTTTGGGTTTTGAATGTATAATAACTTATTTACTTGTGGATTTAACAATTGAGTGAAAACAACCATGTTCATAATTGGGGAATAAAGAGATAAATAAACAAGTGTATTTGATGTTTTACTTAATGAGCACAAATATTGGTACTATGTGTGGATTGTATTGAACTTACAAATCCCACTTGTAGAGCAGATCACAACCTGTTCTCAGAATTTATAGCTTTTGTAGCATTTGTAGATAATTGGCTGCCCCCAGGATTAAATGCTCCAAGCAGAGCAAACTCAAAGCTACCAATATGTAATATATGACATGAGACTGAAGGTATTAGGAGTATGGTGCAATATAGTGACACGTAGGATTGATCCAGAGTTCTGATGGGCGCAGTGATTCCGCAGACTCTGGGAGTGATCCAGATTATTATTAATTGCCATGTATTGTAGCAGCATGCCGCATGATTAATGAAGTACAGTAATAGTACAAATACAAAAACAACATCTTTTAACAAGAAAAAGAAAATAATATTTTTAATACAGAAGCAAATGACCTGCTCCTGTGCATTCCCTGCTAAACTGCATAAACTCCTGGGCCCCCACGTGATTCCAGGACGTCGGGCCTTTTTGCCATTTAAATGAGTTTAGGCAGGCTCCCGGCAGGGTCCTTCACACCAGTACAGTTTGTTGGGGGGGTTGGGGGGGTGGGGGGACGGCCACTCTGATGGCAGCCCTATATTCAATTATGCAACCCTGCAGTCAGATGCACACTCCTCTACCTTATGGCTTGTTAAGCTGGTTAATGTCCGGTGTTTCCCTGCGCATCCAACTGTTTTCCAGGCAAATGTACACTAATATGGGATCCAGATAACATTAATTGGAGCTCATTGATGGTTCACTTTACTGGACAATGTAGGGAGATAGAAATGCTCATTACTTTCCTCCTCAGAAATGAAAAAGGTTACAGCATGTAACTTACTTCTTTAAATGGCTAGGGAAGTTATGACATCTGAAATTCATAGCAATGTCTCATGCTGAGCATGAAATGGATGCTGCATCCTTTTATAACAGGTTCAGGTATGTAATTGGCAAGGTCACACATCTACTATCAGTGTCTACTTCAGTTACATTTATTTGCACTTCACCTATTGCCTCAATAAATCATCTTTCTAGTTTTCACTATCATGCACTGTACACATTAATATTTGTGTTCTAATATAAATATTTATATATTTAATTCTTACAACATCTTAATGTTTACTTTGGTTCATTTCTTTTTAGTTTTGTGTTTTATGTTAACTGGTTTGTGCTTTATAATTTTAATAGCTTTCTACATAACTTCTACAAAACATAGGTATTTGGACAGAAATTATACTTAATGGTAACTTATTGAATACAAAAAAAGATCTAGGGGGATAGACATGTCCTTAAGGAGAGCACCATTACGGTGTATGAAGTCTTATAGGCCATGCTTGCTCCATTGGTAATTTAAATATTCAAATAAGCTCTGGGGTAATGAGTTAGGAGATATAGCTAATTTCCCTAGAGCTTATTTGAATACAGAAAAGAAACTGCTATTAAAATAATCAACAGTATCAATGTACTTACAGATTTCAATACAATCTAATAGTATGTAATAAACAATATTATGTGACCACAAATAAAGTCATAGCATACGCAAAATAAAATCATTTTTTAGTTACTAGCTACTAAAAATGTCCACATTGCTAATCCAGCTATAACTTTTTTTCTGCTGTAAGTATAATCTGTTTTACCTAGGATTTCGACCTGGGATTTTTCAGGTGGACCATTCACACTGCGCCTTAACCTGGGTTGTCCAAGCATGACCTGGGAATAATATGGGATTTAGTCACAGCTTTAATGGGGTATAATTTATATGATTTGTGAACAATGTGTACTGACAAAATAGTCTGACAAAGACGAGCTGATCTGCACAATAACTTTATAGTATGTAACCAGCTTTACATAGCTTTTGATAAAAATGAGCCTTTAATAAATCCAAAATGTTCTCTGAATTGCTCTGCAGTATGTGGAGATCTAGATCTATATTTATATAAAACACAGTCACTTTCATATAATGATGTCAACCTAATATATACAGCATTTTATCTCAATTTTCGTCTTTTTATTAATGTTTAAGTCACATTATCTTAATGGAAAAATTTTTCTTTTTTGTTTTTGAATAATTGAATGATTTTTTTATTAGAGAAAATAGTACAGTGATCATTCAGCGCTAACCTCTCTATAGATATATATAAATGTTCCGAACAATCTCCAACTTAAACAGTCAATATAAATCTAGTCCTCACTCACAGCTCCGTCTTCCGTGACGCCGTACAGGGAGGAATAGCGGGTGTTCCAGAGAGGACCATCAGCAGGAGAAATCTGGTTTATACATATTGCAAACAAAAAAGAAGAAATACTGTGTGAGTATACTGGATATCGGAGGTTTTAAAATATCTTACAGTGTCACACTATCGTTAATCCCATTTTCTTTGGAGGCGGACGGAGAACGACAGAGGAAGAAAATCATAATAAGGGAGCAACAGCACATACCCTGCACATGATAAGGGTACTGAATGTGAGTACCCATTTTTGAATTATTTAATTAAACAAAGTGTTCGTACAGTCTGCAGATTGTTCCCCTCTATCTCTCCCCTATATACACCTTTCATCGGGACCGAGGAGAAAGAAATTAACAACGGATGGTCAACAGTTGAATGTATAAGGAATACTACGTGAAAATAAGGGAATTTTGAAGATTACAAGGAGCTGTGGATGGAGAACGATAAAGGAAGAGGAGGAAGAAAATTATAACAAGGGAGTGACAGCACATACCCTGCACATGATAAGGGTACTGAATGTGAGTACACATTTTTGAATTATTGAATTAAATAGGCTAAGGTGTATATTTACTAAGCAGGGAGATTGCAGTGAAATTCGAATTTGGGGATGTTGCCCATGGCAACCAATCAGATTTGAGCTCTCAGTTTCATTTTACACTCTGGAGAATGTGAACTCAAATCTGATTGGTTGCCATGGGCAACTTCTCCAAATTCAAATTTCACTGCAATCTCCCTGCTTAGTAAATATACCCCTAAGTGTTCGTACAGTCTGCAGATTGTTCCCCTTTATCTCTCCCCCATATATACTTTCCTTTGGGACCGAGGAGAAAGAGTTTAACAGTGGATGATCAACAGTTGAATACATAAGGAACACTCTGTGAAAATAAGGGAATTGTGAAGATTACAAGGAGCTGTGAGTGAGGACTATATTTATATTGACTGTTTAAGTTGGAGATTGTTCGGAACATTTATATATATCTAAAGAGAGGTTAGCGCCGAATGATCACTGTACTATTTTCTGTGCATATGTTATAAGTGTTTTTATCCTCTTATAAGGTTGTGATTTGGTGAGAAATCCCCTATTGTGATTATTGGCGGCCAACTAAGTAGTGCCACAGGTCTATTTTCTCTATTTTTTTTATTAGAGTTCTGTCAAGGTTTACATAGAGAAATACAGGTAAAAATATATTTTTAATATGAAATGTTAATGGAAGTTTGCTAGTAATTTTATGGCACATCAAGCCTATAACAATCATGCTATTACACTAGTAATCACCATGCTTATGCGGATTACTGTGAAGGAAACTCTATGCAGCATAATTCCAATATTTGGATGTTTAAGTGCAGACTTTCATTTCTGCCAGCTAGTAGGCAGGATTAGTCATCCAGACATCAAACATTCATGTAAACACTACTGATACTATACTTATCTAAAGTGTCTGCGATGACAGCAGCAGCAAATAGCATCTACTTATTGGTTATACGCATCTGCCCTGCTGCACCAAACCGATGATTTGGTTTTACAGTCTTACAGATTGCTATTATTTAGCCTGAATGTTTTCCTCTTATGTGAATTCAGCTTTCTGCAGATTTCTTGCAGTGTGGGAACGGATACCTCTGGTGCATGAGGTACAGTCATTTCCATACAAATATCTAATATAACAACAGCTGGATAACTGACTGTAGTGTGAGATTTTACAGCTTCATTTCCTTGATAATTATTTATGGGCCATGTGGCTCTTATCTGCTGTCACTGTCTATGTTTCTATATCATTGACTTGTTATTCTATTATATCTCCTAGTTGTGCTACCTATTGACTATATTTACCTACAATAACATTTTCTTTGAATGATGCTGCAGCAGTTTCAGGTCTCCTTGCAATGATCCTGCAGCACCGTTCATAGAATGTACTAAAACTTACCTGTCAATCGCACATGTGCCGTGCAATAACATTATTCTGGGTTCTAGAATGATCTGACTGCCCATGTGCTGGGACTCGTTTTTCGACACAGAAGAGACCAGCATGCAGGTAAGTGTTTTTCTTTGTTGTTTTTTTCAGTTATATATTTTTTTAATGGTCAGTGATGTTCCTTGTTCATATTATTAAGAAGAACCACTGATTTTTTTTTCTTTTAAAGATTACTTTTAGTAAAAGTACCCATCTTTTTCTGATCCCTTCCTCCCTGGAAGGGACTTGACATGTGTTGACATTGAACATTGAATGAAGACAGCTGGATGGACTCAGAGATTATACATCATAGGATGTAGCATGTAAGCTCTCACGAGCAGGGACCTCCTTCCACCTGTTATCTCATCCCTCCTGTATTTATCCAGTGTAATACATTATACACATCCTAACCCTCTTAGTTATTTTGTCTTGTTACTGAATGCTATGGCATTGTACCCCAATGCTGTATATGATCTCATGTCTGTTATTATTTTGTATACTATTACATTGTATTAGATTGTATTGGATTATATTGTATACTATTACATTGTACATGTATGTACTTTCACTATGTACAGCGCTGCAAAAACTATGTGGTGCCTAGGGTTGCCACCTCTATACTACAGACTGAACCAACACTGGTCAATAAGTAACTTCTGGATGGGGAACGGTATTACCCAGGTGTAACTCTCACCCCCTGTGACACTCATGGTATTACCCAGGTGTAACTCACCTCCCTGACACTCATCATGGTATTACCCAGTGCTATGTGAATTAGATCCGTCAGGTTCTTTGTGATTCTATATAAACTGTCCACACTTTAGACTGCAGCACCTAAATGTTATTGGTGGGAGTGGGGACGCTGTGGCACCACAACATACCATGCTCCAGACACCATGGCACCTAGCTACATCCCAGCTTCTGACCCCCACTCTGCCCCTTGTGGTTATAATGAACATCTGACTGCCACAGTGGTGCCCGATGGGTTGGGGGGGGTGGGGGTTTGTGCCTGGGAATCTAAAGACGAAAAGGTGGTAACTCTAGTTGAGGTGTCTGTAGCAGACAGGGCAGAGTGGCAGTTGGGGTGTCTGTATTAGATAGGGCAGAGTGGCAGTTGAGTTATCTGTAGCATATAGGGCTGTCAAAGTCCAAACTAAAGGAATAAGCCATTATGAAATATTGATTAATATTGTCTTTATTAATATGTAAAATTAACAGGGATAAAAATACATATTTTATTGCATATTCATGACTCTACGCGTAGGTAATTACATTTCTTATGCAGTGATATATATAATATCTAAATCAAATGGGACTATATACAGTTATGGAAGTATGGTGAGAAGCATGGTTTACAAATGGACTATGGAATTAATCACGCCTGCCTTTGTGTATTTCACCTAAAACATTGGAAAACATTGATCTGCAATTGGACAGTGGAATTCATCAACTTCCATTGAAACCTCACACACTGTTCTGATTTGCAAATACAAACATGTCCTGTGCTGGGGACAGAAAGTCTGCATTTTAATGAAGGAACTTGATTCCAGTATTCAGTGGGAGATCACAGAAGCTGATGTGCCCTAGGGATATACTTCCTTTTGTTCCCTGGGTATAAGAATGGCTTAATGTTCACCTTAGACGCAGTGAATCTGAAGGACCCTTTGCTGTTGGTATGGACTGGGGACATCTGAGGCCTCTATGGCTGGATCCATAATTCACTCCTGGACCTTGCAAGTATATTATGGACTCAACTCTGTATAAAGTTTGTTTCACTTTATGTATATATGTCTAAACTCTAAACTCAAGGTATCTGGGGGTTTGTGTCCGGGAATCTAAAGACGAAAAGGTGGAAACCCTAGTGGTGCCATATAAATAATCATTAATTATAATTTACAGGCGCACATATACAAAAGGGACAATTTAGTTACCTGCCTACAACCAGCATGGTTTTGGCATGGTTTTGGGGTTGTGGAAGGAAACTGGGAGCACCAAGAGGAAACCGTCACAGGGAAAACCCCAATAAGAACCAGTCTAGGAATGGAACTCATTACCTAAGTGCTGTGAGGCACAAGTGCTACTCATTGAGCCACCATGCTGTCTCTCTCTGGTCTCTCTTACTGTTAATGTGTTGCTACTGTATTTTTAAATGTGTTTTCTTGTATTAAACTGTGCATGTTCATTAAACATTATCTTTTACAAGCACACTAGTATCTGGCACCCAGATTTCACAACATGTTATGGTGTATACACAAAATTTCCTTGCTAGAGCAGATAACAGAGTATTATCTATGAAAATAAGTCTGTATTTAGAAGTTAGTTATGCTTTGGATGAAGTTCAGATAGGCATAGTGTCACATTGTAAAATGCCCTTTAATATATATGCTAAATAAATATGTCATAATGCTCCTTGTTGCCGTATATGTGATCCTCAGTAACTTCTCGCACAGCATTCACAGGTTTATTATAAACATTATTCCATTTAGATGAAAATGTGTAAAGTATAGATTATGAATAATCACTGGGCTCTGTACTTTTGTCTCAGCACTGCTGTTGCCTAGAAACCAGTCTGCAAATTTGTATAAAACTTCAGCGAAGGCTCAGTTAAATCAGGGACTTACACTTTGATCTAGTGAGTAATGGTGATTAATCAGTTTTAAAAGCCATATAAAAATATGTGCAGCCTGTTAATGTCAAGCTGAAAAGTTCTTTGTATAATGAAAGAAGAGACATAATTTCTGCTGACTCTTGCTCTTGGCCTTCTTTTGACAATAGTTTGAATTTAGCCTCTCAGGAGAAACCAAAGATTGTCAATATGGGATTTGGGCAGAGGGTGTGATTTATTTAAATGGATGGCAAAAGATTATCATTTACTGTGAATGGGCAGAGCTTGGTGTCATCAAGCCATACCCATCATAATAACGATTGGAGCTAAGGCAGTGAATTACATGAATTTCATTGTCTCCGCCCAGGATTTGCCGACTCTCCCGGGAAACTGGGAGAACTACCCGAAATCTTTGAGTCTCCCAGACTTTCCAGGGGTTCTCAAAGGTAAAAGGAATTAAACAAATATAGCCATGGTGTTGGATTACCAACATAGACTTAATGTTACTTCTTTGTTTACAGATTCAAATTTACACTCAGGTAAATTGAATTAATTGCAATCAGTATTACAGGTGAGAGATGATGTTTCCAGCACAAGTCTAATAACAGTGTAACAGTAACACTGGTCAGTATCTGTGTGTAATAAGCNAAAGCAAAGTATTCTCCCTGCATGCAAACACTGACATTAATTTTACCTCCCCCTGCAATTCTACATGGTTTTACCTATAAGAGTGTAAATAGTGTAAATCATGAATGTAAGTAATGAGAGTGTAAATCTGAATCTGGCCCACTGTCCTGAGTTTATCATTTCATGTAGTTATCATTCTGGGTTTCAAACCTGGGTTTTTTAGCGTCTTTAGCGACTGCGTGTCTCTGCGACTCTGTGGTTTTGGACACAGAAAAACGGGCATACCAGGATATTTTAATGATATTCTGAGGGGTGTACAGGGTTGCGCTTAGCGCTGCACATACCGATTATATACCATATCCGTCTTTTTGTCTGTGCCTGGCTAGGGATGGTGCAACTGGTATTTTTGCAGTACTTTGCTGATTGTCAGCCTTTTTTACATAGCTGCAGGAAGTCTCTTCCCTGAGCTGCACTGTGCGCATGTTTGTGTATCATTGGCATGCATTTTGTAAACCATATAAAATGTAAGCTACAAATGGCAAAGTTGTAAAATGTTATAAAAAACAAATTTAACAACACAGACAAAAATAGATTGTTTTGTGTGTCGATTCACAGTAGTGCATTTTGGGGAAACAAAAAGCAGATGAGTTGCAGAGTGCATCCACGCAGACACTGTGCCTACGCTGCGCACTGTCTCTGGATCTGGTCCCATGCCGACCTGCCCTTTCCCACCATCAGAAAGACTTCCAGGCCTGTATTTTGGAGTTTATTTTACCATCACAGCATATAGAAAATGGCCACAATTTTTATATCTTAATCTAGTCCTGTATGTGTTGTGATCCTTCTTATTAATAGATACATTATTTAAAAATATCTCTTTTTTAACAAAATAAAACATGACACAACGCAACTACTACAACTACTATGTACATTCATAGACACATTTACATTTATTTGGACAATACTTTATATTATTTAACACAAATGCACATATAGATTGTACACATTAAATCATGACATATACTTTAAGGCATGACACATGCACATAGTAACCAATCAGATTCAAGCCGTGAATCTGAATTTGCATACTGCTGAATGTGAGCTTGAATCTGATTTGCTATGGGCAAACTCCACTTTACCAATCCTGCCATTTAGTAAATTTAGGCCCAGAAGTCCAGAAACGCTAACACATAAAAGCAACTAAAAAGTATGTTTGTTTCAATAATTAAGACAGAACCGCCAGGTCTACTGTATGGTGGTTTGCAAACCTACCATACATCGCAGCTGGTTTGAAAAGGATCTATTAAACCATTAAATAGTAAATTCATTTTGCTTATGGCTCATTGGTTCATTCCCCTCATTTTATTTTATTTTCTTTTATTTCCGCTCCCCTCTCCCCTTGTGGGCACTAATGTTTATCTTTGCTTTGCTCATGCCGATCATATCATCTCATCGCTATTTTGCTTGCTGAATGACTCAACCTGGAAATCTCCCATTGTACGCTGACATCCGCTGTTTACTGTTTCTTTGTGAGCCGTTACTTTGTATTTCATTATATGTTCTGTAATCTGATTGCCCTCTGTCATTACCGTACCATGTTCCCCCTGTCCCTCCCCATTTTTGCTTCTTTATGTACTGTGTTACATTTTTTTTTTGTCAAAAATTCAATAAAAATGTTTATGCAAAAAAAATAAATTGTAAATTCAGTGTTTTGGGCCACTAAACCCCTGGCAATGTACAGTGGTTTCACACCTCTGGGAAACATGGCCCATAGTAAATTTAAACTTTTCTTAAATATTTCCACAAGTTATTTGCATTAAAAATGTTATGTTTTTATTTATATGCTTCTCTGAATATTAAAAAAGATATTTTCTAGCACAATAAGGGGTATATTTACTAAGCAGGGAGATTGCAGTGAAATTCGAATTTGGGGAAGTTGCCCATGGCAACCAATCAGATTTGAG
>JABWIB010000386.1:78994-102166 GCA_016617825.1 Platyplectrum ornatum
ATTATTGTATCACTCATATTTGTGTTTGACAAGTGTTGATCATGATTCCTTCGAAATGATAAATCATATATGGTAAAAGGAATTTCTAGCTTTAAAATATGTAAGTTTATTTCCCCATCTATTTTGCCATTAAAATGCTGATATACCGTATATACTCGAGTATAAGCCGACCCGAATATAAGCCGAGGCCCTTAATTTCACCTAATTTTAAACTGGGATAACTCATTGACATCATACAGGACAATGACTCAAGTATAAGCCGAGGGGGGGCACTTTCAGCACAAAAAATGTGCTGAAAAACTAGGCTTATACTCGAGTATATACAGTATCTTGTCTATTTAATGTGTGTATGTCTTTTTATTGCTTTTGTTACTTTAAACATAGCTTAGTAAAGTAAACATTCATGCTGTTCTGTTTGTTTTCCAGTCTTTTTGTTAAATCATTATAATTAATTAAAATTTGCATATGTTGATATATTTTGTATAACTATATAAATTATTTTATTTACCATATTATTTTTACCTGACTCATCATAGCACTGTCTGCCATGCAGTGCTGTCACACACAGTAGTGAGACATATTGCTCAGCCAGTACTGGAAAGTACTGAACCCTGAGCATTACACTAGGCTTTTATCTTGTAGATATCAGATGAATAAAAATCATCATACTATTAAATTAATAAAAATGACATCATAACAATTACATTTACACAATTCTGCTTCATTTAATAGTTCATATATTCAATATTTCTATATTAATCTATTATCTGTAATTTCCATTATTATGATGCATTCTTCATGTCTTAAATGTAAATATATTAAATATCATACGTTTGTCTGTGCTTTTATTCAGTCGTCCTGTGGCATTTTTTCTGCTTGTACTGGATATATCTAACACATTTTTTTTTACTTGAGATACATGCATGAGTCATAGCAGATACCCCTTAGTTCCAGAGAAGGGCACAATCCTCCCTGCAATACTGTATGAAATTGTTCAGTGGAGTAGAAACATTGTCTGATGAACTCTGGAAAACAGAATAAAATCATCACTAAAACACTGGCCGCTGAGACATCAGCCTCTATTTAACAGAAGCATAACTTATTATTTGATATTTTATAATTCACTCAGGAGCTGGCTGGCAAATTTTAGCCTGGGAAGGGTGGATGGTGGGAGAGACCACAGCAGTGGCCCATAGGGACCGTAAACCTATATATAGATCAGTGAGTTCACTTACGTATTTTATTCATGTCATCTCACCTTTTAGCTTCTTCCTTCTTATTCTTTCTTCTGTCTGACACAAAAATGAGACTTACATACAATATGTGTATTAAGTATTAAAAGGTATTCTGAAAAAAGGACATCTGTAATGCATTCATTTTTTTTGTAAATTCTTTATTTAATAGCGACACAAAGAGGAGAAATTGTATGGAATGAATACAGCGGTAATAAAAACACACAGCATCCCAACAAAATGTGAGGAAACAGAGGTAAAAACATATTCTCAAGGGGAGTTCAACACATCGGCAGAATTAGTGAATGACAAAGAAATACATAGGGAACAATAGGATGTTGGAATCCAACAGCAGTGGACACCTAGGAGTGTATCCGTCAGGAGACGGCAGAGGTGGGAGATAACATGCGTGGGTGCAGTGGGTGACACACATGTTTGTGTACGGAAGAAATTGCAAGACTTAGATGGGGAAGTGATAAAATGCCAAATCTGTAGATATGCCCAATGATCAGACCTCCCCAATGCATACTGCTGTTGCAGATCGCCAAAGGCAGGCAGAGACCTCCTTCGCACCAACTGGCAGACCCAGACAACACCTGCACTAACACTGGGAAAAAGTCGGGGTTGAAAATCAATGGTGTAAGGGGAGAATAAGAAGAGGAAACGTCATCCCTATGCCTCAGGTTTCTCCAACAGGCAAGGGTAGGGCCTATAGTATATACACAGGGTGGTGGTTGCTCAAATCAATTTGTAAATTAGCTGCAGGTGCATGAAAGGCGGGGGTAACTCTAACAGAGAAAACAAACAGGGAAAATGCCCCAGCATCACTGCAGTTAACCAGTTACCGATTATGCTATTCTATCTGTAAAATAAAATGCAGAAACATCAGTTTACACATTCTTGCAAGCATGTGATGAAGCCCCCCGCCACGTAAAGGCTTTTCTGCTAAGGGGTCCTAACTCTAAACAATGAGAGTCCCATAATAGGGTCACATNCAAATGTTTCCAAATTGAGAGCTAACTCACCTAGAGGCACCCCAAGGCCTCCACAAGGCTCATGTAAACCAGCACTCCCTCTCAGCTACTGGTCCCAGAGAAGCCACACACATACATATATACACAGGGTGGTGGTTGCTCAAATCAATTTGTAAATTAGCTGCAGGTGCATGAAAGGCAGGGGTAACTCTAACAGAGAAAACAAACAGGGAAAATGCCCCAGCATCACTGCAGCTAACCAGTAACCGATTATGCTATTCTATCTGTAAAATAAAATGCAGAAATATCAGTATACGCATTCTTGCAAGCAAGTGAGAAGCCTTGATGTGGCAGGGGGGCTTCTCACATGCTTGCAAGAATGTGTAGAATGGCATATTTCCTGTTTGTTGTCTCTGTTTAGGGCCTATAGTAGGATGGGAGCAGCACAGGATGCTCCCCAGCCAAGGGAGAACATGCATGGGCATGGGTAATGCATTCATTTATATGGTTAATAATCTCTCTTTTCAAGACTCACTGTTTTCAAGACTCCAGAAACTATGGCCCATCTCCCTTCGCCGTCCCCTCCACTCTACAAATAGGTAGAGGTACTCAGAAAATCACCAAAGTAACCACTGACCTACTCACCTCTCTGATTGCTCCTTTTCTGTCACCACCCCCAGCTACTATTCCCCCACTACTCCTCTTCATGTTGGTGTCTCTAAGGGCTCTGTACTTGGCCCCCTTCTCTTCTTACTCTACATTACCTACTTTAAATACCACCTCTACACAGATGATACACAAATCTACCTCTCCCTGACTGCTCCCCTTTGCGACTGCCTCTCCAGCATCTCCATCTGGATGTCCCAGAGCTTAATGAAACTCTACATGGACAAACTGGAAATCGCAATCTTCCCTCACCCCGAATAAACTCCACCTAATTTCTCTACCCTCTCCCCCTCATCCCAATGTCTGGTCCCAATGTACTGTCCACCCCAATGTACTGCCCACCCTATCCCATAGCATGTAAGCTCTCACAAGTAGGGACCCCCATCCTCCTGTTATCTACCTCAGCCTGCCCCCATCTCCTCTCTCCTGATTTTTCCAGTGTTATATCTGGATTTAGAACATATAGCACCATAAAGGAATCTAAAGAAAGGAAATGTAGACAGCTGTTAAAAACACATTATTTGAATAAAATGAAAAAATAAATATATAAGCAGTGATATGTAAGATTTGATAGATTATGAGTAAAGACAATAAAAGAGCTGACAAAAGAAATATGAATTATTGAACTGACGATGGTGATACGACAGTGGCGGTTCTATGATAGTGAGCACCACAGCTGGCCCCTGGAGAGGCTGTTTAATTATTTCAGATAGTACTGTTTACATCAAACACTGTTCATACAGTCACTGGTTCTTTTACGCAGGTATGGATTCAATAGGCTATCACAAGAGAGTTAAAAAATCTAGATTTCTTTTTTTGCTATATAACAACACACCTTTTTCCTTCACATGTATCTACATTTTGCAATAATATATTTATTTTGGAAAACGGCCCTTAGTAATCATTACCAGGGCACTAGCGCACATTTATTAAGACAATCATATGGAAAGGAATTCTTTTGACTTGGAATGATTGATTGTGTGGACTTTTGACTGTGTAGTTTTAGACTGTGGTATTACGAAACTACTTATAAGACGTGAATGACAGCAAGATTACAATGAATCTAATAACTGCGCATTACAGTTATATGAAATTGAGCAGAGATTGGTAATAGTATAAACTAATATTACAGACTTTGCAGTAACTGAAGAAGCACATAAGTGTAGATGCTGATTATAGTACCAATAAATGTTTGTGATATAGAGACTCATATTTTTACTTTATTATTAACTGGAACTGATTATAATTTATTTCCCCACTATCTTTCAGGTACAGTGAACTGGATATTGTCTGCTGATTGGATAGTGCATGAAATTCATCAAAATTAGATTTTACAATGGAAAGTAATACTAAAATTTCAATTAGGTTGAAATAATATTTTTTATTAATTAATTGATTTATCTATAGGATTTATGATCATGAAGATCAGGCCAGAAGTGTGGGCATATGAGGTGACAAAGGTGACACAGTACAAAACCTGAATCTGACAGTTCCTGCACAGGTAAGAACACAGAGGACGGCTCAATGCTTTAATCCTGTCTTCCATTATAATAGATCATTTTCCTTTAATCATCATCTACCTATTTTTTACATTAAAGCTACAGAATTACCTTAATTGATTTAATAATAGAAAAATAGGTTGATTCTTCATTGTCTAGCTTCTTTGTCTTTATCATTTTCTTCAGTGTATTTTAATGTAGACTAGAAAAAAGAAGAAAGAGAAACAACGTGTAGTTAACTTGCTATTTAAAAATGAATACATTTAAGATGTGATACCAATTTGTGTTTGTTCTTTATTCCCTAAGCGGGAGAAGCACTTTCCCAGACAAAATGTATGTGCCAGTTAATGTTTAGCTTAAAAGATCTTAATTTATTCATGTGATGAAAAAGATGCAGTGAAATGTGAAGACAGTGAAGTTTTAAAAATTAGTGCCATCAGCCAAGAACCACAGATCATAAGAAATATGCAGACAGCAAATAAATGTAATAGACTGAGGCTATGTGACCTTTTTATATTCTGCCATTGTGCCTTACTATGATATAGATGAACATACACTATATATTACATAGGTATTTAATGCTGTCATATTCATTTATGACTTCATAAAAGTTGTTGTGAAAGGTCAATGAAAGTCAACCAAAACAAGCTATGAACATAGAACAGGGTTGCCGACTTTTAGTTTCTCCCTCCTAGGAGAAATCAAAGATCAGCAACATGGGAGTTGGGCAGAGAGCAAGATGACAAAAGACTGTTTTTTGCTGTGGATGGATGTGGCTTTATGTCATCAAGCTGAGAGACAATGCAGATTTTCCATATCACAATCCATCATGCTAATGATCAGGGCTGAGGCAGTGACTTACATGAAATCACTGCCTCAGCCCAGGTCTTGGGAGATATGATGACTCTCCCAAGATACCGGGAGAACTGCCCCGAAATTCGTAAAACCTTCCCAAACCATCTATAAGTATTGACTGCTCTCTGGACCAGATCTATAGCAGTTTTTCATTACCAAGAGACATATGAACAAGAGTAAGAACCAGAATGTTCAATAATTGTGCAATGTCATAATATTCAAGACAGACAGATGATGTTTCCAGCACAAGTCTAATAACAGTGTAACAGTAACACTGGTCAGTATCTGTGTGCAAAATGCAACAATAAAGCATTCTCCCTGCATGCAAATACTAACATTCATTCTTACTATTCATTCTTTCGATTGGAACAATTTATCTTATAGTGTATGGCCATCTAAATATTTACTTACTACTACAGTAAACTAAAAGATTACCAGTTATAACTAGAATAGAAAGGCTCACATTGAATGTCAAGACCGAAAGGAGATGTGTAAATGGCAATAACCACGATACTTTAGCTGAATAACAAAACTTTTCAGAATTTTCAGATGACATAGAGAAGCACAGTGTAATATATGTTATCTGAGCAGTGCTTAACATTTATTTTACCTCCCCTGCAATTCAACATGGTTTTGCCCACAAGAGTGTTAGTCATACATGTAAAGGTAGACATTCACTAGAAAGATGATAATTTTGGTCCAATTTTTGTGAAAATATTTATAATTTTTCCCTTGAAGACAAGTCAATAATCGCAGGCTCACCTGAAATGGCTGAAATGGCCACACACATTGCAATATCACCAACAATTATTGCAAATATTTTGTCCGGACAAAAGATCAAATTATCTTTTGCAATTATTAAAGGCTTTAGAAAAAAATCAGGGCCACACACTAAAAAGATTTTTTATCCAATTTTAAATTATTGCAAAATTGGAACAATAATTGTTCTAGTGAATGGTCAGCTTTAGTCATGACTCCACACAAAATAATCTGCTACCCGGAAAAATCATTTACATTTCATTTACACACTGTCTGAACCTCAGTTGAATTTATAATGAAGAAATGCCTTAGGAGCTAGAGGCTTCCCATGTGCTTTCAACATCCAGCTAAAGTATATCTATACTTTAGTCATCAATGAGAAATACGTGATCACCAGCGGCATAGAATATTGGCATATACTAATTGTGGAAGGTGAAAAAAATGAAATAATAAAATTGGGCTTTGCTGCTATCCTTAGGTTATGCAGGATTGGACACTCAAGTAATACTCAATAGTTGAAGTGCCAATTTAGAAGTGGTGGTATGAACATTTGGTTGTGGAGGTATGGAAAAAGAGAATAATAGAAGTGTTTGAGGATTTACAGTCTTTCAGTTAAGAAGGGCTGACCACTGTGTGGGTCATTCTAGTTGGGTAGTGGGTGCTCTTTAAATTAATACATTTCTGGTTGACATTACTCTTTAGTTGCTGTATGATCCTGATAAAGCCTCCAACGTCTGTGGTAAATGTTTATTTCCTTTTATGTGCTCTTAATTTTTTTGACTTTCTTTCACAAGCAAAATACTATCATGTACAGATTTCAACAAGCATTTATCATCTATTGCAGACATCAGACATAAAAGCTCAAAAAAATGACACATGCCTTTATTGAATTGATCTTTTATCCTTTTGATTACATTTTATTTGTCCTTTGCAGCATAGTTGTAGTTTTTGAGCATCTTATAAGATTTGTTATTTCTGTCAGATAAGTGAAGGTCTGAGCTCCAATAAAGCCTCTGGTGTTTATGGAATGTCATTTATGTGACCTACATTACAATAACCAAAACATAGCTTAAAGCACAGATAGGTTCTGTCAGAGCCCTCCCTGTACATTTGTATCCAATTAGCCAGACAATTGTTTTTTTTCTCCTAAGATTGCATGTAATCAATTTCTTACAGTACTGTAAAAAACAAAATGACATATGCACGCCATTTATATCCATGCACATACATTATCTTGATAATACTCTTTAATATTCTTTGACAATTTGGACGTATTTGTGTTTGTAGTGTTTAGTGTTTCACAATTGGTAAATTACATGGATACTTATGTGCAACAAAATAGTACATTAGACTGTATCACCCTGAAGATATATTTTACATTGGAGATGTGGGAGGCATGAACCTTCTGAAGGCAGAAACATGCACCTCTGAATAGCATGCAGAGGTGCAGTCTATGGGTTTGTGAGGACAATGCACACTATAAAAATGAGTATATAAATGTTTAGTGTAAGTACATTTCCAACGCCAGATTAGGAAAACTAGCAAGTATATAATCTATGTTTAACATTCTAGTTTTCGTTATTTGTCACTTTTACATTACACCAATTGTGAAATAAAAAGGGGTGGGGGATTATGACTACAAGAATGCAGGAGATGGTATTATTGGTTACCTTAGTGTAGATAGAGGTACAAAGACCCTTCTGGTGTTTCATGATCTAGAAAATCTATGGCCTGTTTGTCAGTCGTAAAAGTGAGTTTAACTGTGGGGTTCACAATCAACATCATGGATTTAAATTCTGCCTGGGTCCACCAGTCCAAATGAATGTGTTAACATACAATGGGGCCACATTAAAACCCAATGAAAAGCCTTGTAGTTGGAGGTACTAATTAGCATCAAACATGAAAATATGTTTAATTGCAATAGTTCACAGAAAAATGTGGATGAGTGCCATGTATGCCATGTATAAGTAGAATCTGTAGTGATTAATTTAAGTTGCATCAATACCTTTCTGGTTGGGTATGATGGTTTACAAACTAATGACATCAATAGAACAGTACATAAAAATAATTATTGTGGTAGCTGTGTGAGGTCTTAGGTCTATTGGATGAAACATGTTCTTACCTGCACTGGCAAATACGTGGTGTATGCCATCCAGTGCCCTTGCAGATTACTTCATATTGGCAAGACTATTGGGATGGTCAAAAAATGTATGGCCTTCCTTAGGTCTGCTTTACGTCAGATTCTGGAAGGGAAAGGAATCAGCCCGTGTCCCACCAGTAGGCCCTAGTGAAGCATTCATTGAAAGACCTAAAATGTATACTCATTGGGCTAGATTCAGATTTACATTCTCATGACATAAGCTGGCCATACAATATAAGAATTTTCAAGAGTGGGTAGAACCATGTTGAATTGCAGGGGAGGTAAAATGAATGTCAGTGTGTGCATGCAGGGAGAATACTTTATTGTTGCATGTTGCACACAGATACTGACCAGCGTTACACTTTTATTATACTTGTGCTAGGAAACATCATCTCTGAACTCTAATATTGATTGCAATTAATTCAATTTGCCTCCCCTGCAATTCAACATGGTTTTGCCCACTCTTGAAAAATCTTTCAATTGGAACAATTTATCTTATAGTGTATGCCCAGCTTTACACTCTTATGGGCAAAACCATGATGAATTGCAGGGGAGGTAAAATGAATGTCAGTGTTTGCATGCAGGGAGAATACTTTATTTTTGTATTTTGCACACAGATACTGACCAGNGTTACTGTTACACTGTTATTAGACTGGAAACATCATCTTTCACTTGTAATACTGATTACCTCCCCTGCAATTCAACATGGTTTTGCCCATAAGAGTGTACTGTAAGTCATGAGAGTGCAGGGCCGGCAACAGGGGCCTTCATGTCTATTGGCAAAATCTTTGTATTTATATCCTAGCCTGTTACCTTGCATGTAATGTTGGTTGTTTCTTGGTCTGTATATTTGCTGCCCTGATGAAAGTCATTTTGCTATGTCTCATATGTAGCAATAAACACTTTTTCTTCAAACTAATCAAAGTCTTGTGAGTGCCTTAATTTTTTTTGGAACATTCCCAACTTTTCAAAGTCACATTATGCTTCCTACCATGCCCCATCATAAACTGTTGCATTACAAAGTCACGGTCCACTCTGTCATTCTCCACACTGGTTGCTTGTAGTTCCAAGAATTAAATACAAAATCCTTTTGCCATCAATAACACAGCACCCACATACATATCCTCACTCATCTGAAGACGTATCCCAGCTTGTTACTCAGATCTTAACAAGATCTACAACTCTCTGGTACACTAAACAAATGCTCTGATTCCCCTTATAACTAATCTACTTCTCCGTTTTCCTTTTATTCCGAAACAAAACAAACTTAGACAATTATTTTCAGTACTAAAATGACCTATAGTTCTACTACTGACACTGCTGTGTGACTGGATCATACAGAGCACTTTTACCATACAACCTCGCTGGTCTATTGTATATTATATAGCACTTATGTATCAATCTTCTGTAGAGTGTAAGCTTGCGGGCAGGGCCCTCTTCCCCACTTATTCTGTCTGTTACCACCCAGTCATTTCTTAATGATTGTTGAAATTATAAAATGCTACGTAATCTAATGGCACTGTATAAAAACCAGATAATAAAAAAATAAGTGCTTATTGAGTGTATGCACAGTTCCACAAAGCTGTCCATTTCTGCTCACTGCAAGTGAAAAACAGATTATATAATACAAAATTATCCAAAAGCAATCATCTTACGATATTTTTACTATATTTTTACCATATTATTAATACTTTAATAGCATAGATATGGAAAATGCTATTTTAATATAACCCCACCACAAACATAGTTAAAATACAGTATAATAAATAGAGAATAATAATGAAATAACGAAATAAAATATAAGGTAGGAACCTGTGCATTTATCAAAATCAGTAATCATCATCATCATCAATAATCAAAAAAATATTGCTGAATAATCAACAATAAAACAACTAAAAGGCTTCAATTTTGTCATGTTTGGAAGACTTGAAGTGTGTTAAACTGTTAAATAAATTATGCAAACACAACATCCTCATATTCTTCCAGAGTTCTTGTATTATGTATTTATTCCGGTTAGGAAATATTTCTCTATATTTGCATATAAATAATTGCACCATTTGCACGCGTATGATAATATGGTAATGTTGTCTACAGACTGTATGTTTGCACTGGGAGAGATATGATGCAACATAAGAAATGAAAACATATCTAATTGCCATGAGAAACCGGAGATGATTATTGTAGAAGTTACACAAGGCCACTTAGTTTAATTGACAGCACAACTAACTGGAAATGTTGACAAAATGATACTGCAATCTTGTCACAATTTTTGGAGCATGGAAGAAATAACAGTATTACCATAATCTCCTACAATCTCCTTCAACAATAGCAATATGCTGCACCCTGGAAACACCATGTGGAACTATATGGGAAAGTTAACTTCAAATGTATAAACAAAATGAGTTAGGAGGTGATTTTATTTTTCCACCAACTGTAAATTACAATTTTTTTTTCAAAACTGTTTCTCGGGATTTTCCGTAACATTTAAACAGGGACACGGATCAAGAAATATCACAATATCCAACAATGATAAGGTACAGGTACATTGCATAGGTAGATCGTACAATGAGACAGGAGCAGGACACAAACAAAGAATAAAAAAGAAGAAATATCACAACTGATTCTCAAGAGAGACAGTATATATATAAAAAAAAAACTCACTACAACAGGCTACATGTTATGAATCTTACCTGTGATGCTGGTTCTCGCTCTCGTCTCCCTGCTTGTGGTTCCTGGCAGCGCCTCCTGTGGTTGCCAGTGGCTTGCTGCCGCTCCACGCCTACACCTGCACCTACATGCTCCACCCAAACCCCACCCCTTTTCCATTTAAAAATATACTATTTTGTTGCTTATTGGGACAAAATGCAGACAGGATAGCGGGACAGTCACCCAAAATCATCACTGTCCAGTTGGAATTGCGACACTTGGGAGGTATGTTGCTAACAAGAGGGTTCCAACTCACACAATGCAGGGTATTGACAGGACAGCAGGGCCTCTGCAAACACCTGTGTCTAGAGACCCAGGGTGTTCGCAGGGTTAATCCCGGGTTCATCGCAGGCAAAATGAATGGGCCAACTCTAGTTTTTGTGTGGATTAATATGGTAAAAAACAAGGTGTAAGAGAAAAAAAACAGGTCTGTGGAGCAGTATGAACAGGGCCATCAGACGTTAGATGGTAAGTAACATGGCTAAGTCGGTAATGTGAACGGGATATTAGATTATTGTTTTTGCATCTCATCACTTAATTAGAGTTTTAAAATTATTTTGCAGTATTTTCCTTAAAGCAAAAATAAATGTATTCATTAATTCTAAATGCATCTCTCACAAGCTTATTACCAATTTACACTTTTTGTACAATTACTACTAAGACATGATTAGACCCATAGAGAATGTGCAGATGATGGGGCTGATCCACTTACAGAGTGGCACTTACACTTTTTTGGTAGTGAATTATTATGGTGTAACCTTCTCGCACTGCTCATTAGGGTTTGGTGAGTGTCTACCTCGGTTTTTATATGTACCCTCTCCGAGTGCACAGAGTTTAACCTGTGTATGGGGGTCCCTGGTCTAACTTGGGCAAAATGAGAAGTATATCCTTAGCGCCACTAGTCGTTGTTAGCATAAAATAAGTATTTTATTACACAATGAAAATTGTACATAGATCAAAAAGCATCGATATAAACATATATAATCGCAGAAAAGAAATAACTGTAATTGTTAGTCCTTATGGTATATACCATACAAAACAAGTAGAATCGCTTCATAAGTCCATAAATATATGAAAAACATATGGGTAGCGCTGTGGTGTTAGTATAAATAGTACTTTTTGATGCTTGATCCGGTATCCGGGTATTTAACATATACTCACAGTTCTGGAGTTTGTTATTACATGAAATCCCAATGGAGTTGATGTGTGAGGAACATGTGTTGTCCAACAAAGGATGTTCCTTTTTCGGATGAACTTTGTTCGGAAGGGCCCGCAAATGGGAATGTTCTCTGGCTCCCACCACGACAAGAGATCTCTTTGGTTGCTGGACCCTTCCGAACAAAGTTTAGCCGAAAAATGAACATCCTTTGTTGGACAACACATGTTCCACACACATCAACTCCATTGGAATGTCATGTAATAACAAACTCCAGCACTGTGAGTATATCTTAAATACCCAGATACAGGATCAAGCATCCAAAAGTACTATTTATACTAACACCACAGCACTACCCAGCGCCTGTTTTGCATATATTTATGGACTTATGAAACAATTCTACATGTTTTGTATGGTATACCATAAGGACTAACAATTACAGTTATTTCTTTTCTGTGATTATCTATGTTTATATCGATGCTTTTTGATCTATGTAAAATTTTCATTGTGTAATAAAATACTTATTTTATGATAAAAACGACTAGTGGCGTTAAGGTTATACCTACACTTTTTTGGTGTAGGCCAGAGCAAAGCCATGTTGTTATGTGATGCATATAGTTTTAGTGTTATTTCTGGTTTAGTAAAGTTAGGCCTTCGTCTCTAATTCTGATATCACAGTTTATACTTGTCTCTTCTTGTAGTTCAGTGTTTGGTATTAGCCAGATCTACACTTACACCACTCCCCGTCTCCCTGATGGATAATCTCCCTGATGCTCATTCAGGTGAAGAAGACATTGTGTTATGATGATAGAAATCACACATTGTGTCCTATTTCTATACAGATAATGGAGTTACTGGTTTTCCTATTTACATCTATTCACAATAAATAGTGAAAGTCATTATTTACTGACAATTTAANNAACAATAAATANTGATGCANNTATTTTTATTGTGAAATAGTTCTCATGGCAGAGCTAGACACACCCATGGGTGGAGCTATCCACAGGACACACCCCTTTGGTAGCATAAGTTACACCCCTTTTGTGCAGCGCTTGTCACAATCTCCCTGAAATCCATTTGCAAAAGTAGGCAACCCTGACTTACATATGATTTGCCCTTATCCCAAACTCCGTTCCAGCCCATGTTTGACCAGCATGGATAGGGAAGGGGATTTATAAGACCCATAAAACAAATCAGGCAAGTAGACAGGATAATACACCTGCAAGATCATATAGGATCAAAATCAAAACTCATACCAGCTGACAAGGATTTCAAACAACCAGTTCAAAGGTTAAGTGTGTGTTTCCTGAATAACTACAATAGTGAGAGGATTACAGGGTGAGAGGATCAATAGAGAGAAGCCATTTCACAATGACTGGGAACAGCCAAACAGGACAAGAGAATGTGGTTTATAGGGTTGTTAAAACTGGAAGTCAATCACACAAAGTAGCTGTGTGTATCTTTGGTTTTGATCTTCCTTGCCTATATTTATTTTATAATTCTTACCTGGTATCTTCAGAGCCTGACATCTCCATCCTCTTATATTCGGCATATTCTCAGTACAGAAAGAAACTGACACCCTTCATTTGTAAACGTGATTGGATCTGAACAGTGACTGATCTCTGCTCTATCCAAACTTCTTTGTGCGCAAGGGGCGGTCATGTTCTTCATGCAAAGGAAAATTACAATATCAGGTCCCTACTTTTCCTTTGCTGGCCAGAAAATAGGTACAGTTTGGAAATTTGTATTTTGCATAAGAGCTGCAACCTCCCACCTATTGGATGCTCTTTAAACTTTCCACATTGTCATTATAGCACCAAAGTCTGGTGGATCCATGGTGGAAATATGTGGTACGTACATGTTTGTTTGTGAAATGTGGGTGTTTTTGTGAAATGTGGGTGGGGTCTGGACATGAGGGACTCATACAGGGTCTGGACATGAGGGAGATCATGAGGGAGATCATAGCAGCCGCTCCCCTTTCCCTGTATACTGTCAGAGATTGGCACTCCATGTAGGAGTTTATTATAAATGCATTGACATGCTTGGCATACCTCTGTCCTCTACTCACTGTCTTAAGGATGCTTGTACAGCAGCAGTCAGTCACTGCTTTGCTCCTCCATATATATGCCATATGGTATTAAAGGGGAAAGATATAAAACGTTTACTGCATAATAGTGTCCATGACCAAGTTCCAATTTCAACACTGGCAATGTAAGTTTTACAGCAATCAGCAAAGGACAGATCTGCTTGAGGACAATGTATCATTATGCAATATGATGTGTATTCTGAATGCATTATTTATGTGCATATACTGCCCTGCAACTAAGTTTATGATGATTCACTTTTGAATATGCATTGAAGCATTGCTTGGTCTGATTAAACAAAGGTTGCTTTATAATTTACCTCATTAACATATCATGTATTCAAAATTCCCTTGTTAAATGATTGGCATACAAACTACTTTGATTTACATATTTATATTCACCTAGGTCCAGCAAACTAGTTATTAACACTTTAGTCACTGTAATTCTAGTGAGATGAAACATAAGGCTGGATCCAGAATATGAAAAACACATTGTCTTCCATATTCTGGAATTGGCCGCAAAATTGAGGGTACATGCAAGCTTCGATTTCTGAGTCCTATGTAAATTGCACAACCTATAGATTACCTAGTTTACGTAGTTGGTGCCCGGTGGTGTGTGTGTACTAGGCACTACGCATGGGGGTGGGGAGGGATGTAAATTGTACAGTAAGGACAAGCTTCAGCCCTATATGCAATCCAGTCTTCCGCACCGATTTTGCTTGAATGTAAGGCAGTGCGGAAGACTAGATTTAAGGTAGCATCCTGTGTGCAGATTTTTCTCCATATAGGGAGAGGGGTCTGTCCCCCAATAGAGAGGGGAATCATCTTAATAAGTATTAGTTAAGCAAAATCAGAATTTGGTTCACTGGCCCATAGTGATTGCAAGATCGTAATAATAAGACAACACAATTACACAGTACCAGGCTGAAAACACACAGTTTCAAAGAATACTAATATAAAACAAGTTTAGATATAGGAGTGAAAGATGTTGTAGGCTACCAGGGGCCGTTAAGGCAGAGGCCAATAGAGAAGAAAAGGTCAAATAGCCTATTTAAACATTGAAAATAACACACATACTATCAACTCTTGTTTAAACAAGACATGTAGTTCCTGGCCCTCAAATCAGGGCTCGAAGTGGGGGGTATACAGGGATATGCCATACCGGCACTTCTCCAACTGATGTAATTAAAATACTACAAATCTCCATTGACTTCTATTATATTCAGTGTTTCCATACCGCCACTTCTAAATGTACATACCGCTACCTCTAAATGTACATACTGCCACTTCTAAATTTCCACTTCAACCACTGCCTCAAATTACCTGAACCTAATAAATCCCCGGCTGAAACTCTCTTCACATCTACATCTAGTACATTTAGCCATTGTCTTCGTATCAGTCATTGCTTTACTTCTTATGCTCTGTCCTCCTATTTATGGTAAGAACAGAAACTGACAGTTCAATGTGAGTTATCAATGGAATAGTGGAGGGGCTAATGTATATCTGAGTAATTTCCTCTAAAGCAAGAAAGAAGAATGATATTAGAATTTTAATAAGGCACACTGGGGGCTAAGGCAAACAGAGGATTAAGGTGTTTTAGTTACAATTATTATAATTAATAATGCACTATTTATAACAATGCCAAGATAATAGTCTCTCTTGTGTTTATGTCCCTGCAATATATAATTATAGCCAACATGCATCATAATAAAGATCTTTATTTACCCACATTACAATCTGTTGTTCATCATTATCTGTTCTTAAATTATTCCCCATAAAAAGCCACATGCCCCATCTCTATACCAATAAGATACCTATTTATTTGTGATATAAATTTGCTGTTTTAGTTTGGAATTTACAGGGAAAATATAGAGCCCTATCATACATACATATTGAGTAGTATTATGGGGTCATATAAACACTATTTATTTTATGCTAAATGATATTGTAATATAGAGAATAAACATATTCATTTTACTAGACCTATGTTTGCTAAAAACTGCAAACTTGCATCAAATTCTGGGCTGCCTAAAATATTCTCAGTGTGTATTTCACAGAAAATGTATAGCTCCCCTTCCACTGGAGAATAAGGGTAACATCAATCCACAATTTTAGGGGTTATGTCTGCAACGAGTTTCAGTGCTACACAATCTGTACTTTTTCCAATCAGAGGAATTAGGTTAAAGGGTGAAGCAAGAGTGTATATGTTTGTTAGACAGGGGTAGGCAAAGTGCAGATCTCAGCTGTTGTCAAACTACACTTCCCAGCATGCTTTGTCAGGTATCAACTATTAGAGCAACTGTTGAAGCAGTTAAAGCATGCTGGGATGTGTAGCTTGACAACATCTGGAGAACCAGAGGTTGCCTACCCCTGAGTTAGACCAACATGTTGCTGGCGCCAGCAAGATGTTCAGGGAAGAAGCAATCCTTCCAAATCATCCCACTATGACTCTTTCTTGCAGTTTTGTGCACTTATATGTGACATCATGGTGTGTGATATCATGGTGTGTGATATCATGGTGTGTGATATCATGGTGTGTGACGCCAAATAGGGGTGTCAGAGCCCAGACTATTTTGTCAGTCGTAAGTCTCTTGTTTGGTCAGCCACAAGTTTTTGGTTACAGTACTGTGTGCTTAGCTCTCAATCTTTAGAATCTTAAAAATGGGACAAAATAAGCCACGCCACAGCTACACTAAATAAATGGCCAATTTACTCCACCCCCATGGCTGCATCAGTCTGACACCTCTTACCATGGGTCTATCAGTCTGACACCTCCTGCTATGGGTCTATCAGTCTGACACCTCTTACCATGGGTCTATCAGTCTGACACCTCTTACCATGGGAACAGGTGTAAAATCATACCTGCCCCCCCACTTCATTTTCATATTTATATATTACTTGCCACTCGTGCAGCTTGCAGTGCAGGGTCCAGCATATTGAGATTCCTGCAAACTCTATTGGGGGCCCAGGCATCTTTTAGGGCATCACTAGGGTTGGTGTCACCCAGGTGCTGAGACTAATGGTGTTACCCCAATGGACCTGCCATACATTCTCACTATCTTCTGAATTTTCATATAGCATTTGCCTTTGGATCAAAGCTCAGTGTATCAGTAAATGGTACCCATGAAGGGATGTATTTTTAACTATTTCTTTCTTCAGCACTGTTAACCGAAATCCAGTAGAGCTGGGGTAGATCACAGTATCTAGGGGGTGAGGGGCAATTTATTCCCAAAGGTTATCTTGGATGATGAATTATTAAACCAATTAGAAAAAGACCCTTGTCTGTCCTCTCTATAGACTGCCCTTTGGCTCAATATAATTAAACAGACACCATAACCACTCATAATTCAATAATGATGCAGAGATCTGAAGGATGCCATTTCTTTCAATAGCAACAGTGGTCAAAATGGGAATTTAGAAGTGGCGGTATGGAAACATAGAAAATAATAGATGTGAATGGAGATGATAGTTTTGATGAATTCAGTGGGAGAAGTGACGGTATGACATATCCCTGCATACTACCCCACTTCCAGCCTTGAGTAGCAATGAATATGAATATAAATGGAGGATTCAAATGTAGGTAGGTGGTAAACTAAAATGAACAGACAATGGTAGAACACAATTACAATTTGAACAGATATGATGCAAACATGGAAACATTTCATTACTGAAATCTGATAGAATATTTGATAGAATATTTTACTAACAAAGCAGTGCTGAGGGGAATGAATGTACTGCACTCAGAAGTCTTAATCCAGGTGGAGGCCTATCTTCAAATCCCTCAATTTAGTGACTGGTTGCATCTTTGGATGGATAGTATAAGGAACAGATGTGCTGCCCATTGAACAAAAACACATTAAACACACCACATAGCGGGCTGGGATCCGGAAAAGGCATTGCAGTTGGACTAAAAGAAAGGTTCCACCGCAGTTCTGTATATCTGTGTTAATTCACATTTTACTCTTTAAATCTCTGTTTTAGTTATTGTGGGAAATAAAAGGCAACACTGTTAGAACTGCATTCTATCTATATAAAGTGATGAATTACCTGCTAATATTTAATTACCCAGAAATATAAGGATTTCATTATTGCAGGCAAAGCTATTACCAGATATAGGATCTGTAGTCATAAAACAGTAATAGAACATTTCTATTAGTAGATAATAGGAATTCAAATTGATATTATCACGCAGAAACACATTTTGTTGATGTGACTGTAAATTTGACTGAAGTTCAGCATTTATAGTTTTCACTTTCTCTAAAAACTTCTATCATTTTATATGTTTCTACATTATTTCCTTATTTTCTGCTTAGTAGTCAAACCGTTTTTTTTTTAAGATTTGCCTAGTTAAAGTAAAATAGTCCACAGGGAAAGTTTCACATTGGCTTTAAGAATGTAGCATGGTGAATAATCAAGGATCATAAGTGTGTCTAATCCAGACTGGGACGTATCTCTTAATTCCTTCACATTGTGCTTGCTTGAACATAAATGTACACAACTGTGGTTTTGCAGACCCAAACACAACTACTTGTGTGCCTCAGACAGGAGGGAGTGTACAGGGGCTTGGTGTTGATCTTGTGAACACAATAATATAACCTCACACCAGACCTGCTAAAACTGTTTTGTCATTATGTTAGGATTGCACTTGTCTTCTTTTCTGCTTTTCTGTTTGCTGCATTTTGGCTAGCACTAGATGCTCATTACTATTTCCGGCTCCTAAATTGGCATAATCCAATACAATGGATGCGGGATCAATGCACGCATCCGCCTGTGTTCATATCCGCCATATTTCAATGAGAGAAGGGGCATTCTTCCATTTAAATATACAATTTTTTAGGGGATTAGCCCTGTAAATTTGGCTGAAACTTACACCATGTTGGACAGTTACCTTCTTCCAAATGCTTTGCATGTTGAAAATGAAAAATTATTTTTTAGTTTAAATAAAAACAAAGAAAAACATATATATTTTAAACTGTCTTGTGTGTTTTGTAACTTTTTCATTTTTTTTCATTTTTTTTATTTTTAATATTCATGCTTTGTGAAGTGTGAGCAGTTTGCAGCAGATAAAAGCCGCCATAGTACTATAGTCTCCCAGTCTAAAGAAACGTGCAGTTTGGAATAGCACGGATACACCTATAACTCTAAATCAGGTGCATTGAATATAATTCTCTTACAATTTGAAGTTAATAGATACTGAGAATACAGTGAACTACACCTGCATTTGCATTGGTAGGAATGAGAACAAATCTGCAATGTGCTGTATATTATGTGCCCATCTTCAAAAGACTCAAGGACCTAAATTTACTAAACAGTGGGATTGGAAATGTGGGGATGTTGCCTATAGCAACTCTGTTCATGAGAGTTTGAATTTCACTGGTGGATATGACCAATCCACACTTTTTTATAGAATTTATCATGGTGAAATAAAAAATTCCCATAAATCTAATCAATGCAAAAGAGACTTGAAAATCTTACTTGCAATTTAAGATGCAGATATGAAGCAGTTTTTGTTGTGTAAGAAAGTATTGGTAACTATAAGCTTGTTTGCATTTGTAATTCTATATACTTAGCATTAACTTTTACCCATATGTCATAGTTGAAATATTGATATAATGCAAAATCATTATTGTTTTGCCAAATATTTAAAGTTAATGCTTTAAAACTTAAGCGTGAAAACTAAAACAAATAGAATGTTGATGGAATGTTCCTAACTAAGCTAATTTCCAAGTGTGATTTTAATCAACAAATATTGAGAAATTTTAATCAAAATGGCGATTTTATGAAATGTTTTTATTTAAGTTCATATTTTGTCATTTACATTTTTTACCTACCTTTTAGTATTTTTAATGAAGTTATTCTTACACCAAATGAATAAAAAGTAGATGCACCACAGGGCGCTCTGTATGTCAAAGACTAAATAATAGGATGTTTAGAAGTGATGTAATCATGTCCAGGAGATCTGTGCTACAGAACTACTCTATAATACTTTCTGAATATAGTCAGATTAAAAGATTTAGCGACTTTGTGTGCCAGCTGTCATCAGATCCACAACCATCTGCAAGAAAATGAACTAAACCATGCCTTTACCCTTATTTTCCAGCTGTGGTATGTCAGAAAGCTTTTTACAAGCAATGTAGAGCAATGCATTATATGAGTAAATAATGAGTGACAATTTCCTTGGCTCTAATAGAAAGAACCAGCACAATAGAAGTATTATTGTTCATAAACATTAAACAACATGTTGACTAAGGCTGGGGATTGGGAATTTGTAGTGGAGCTCCAGGTAAGTGGTGACAGAGTGAGTGTTGTCTGTACAGCATCGCATAAAATTGGAGTGTGGCGCACGGAGGGAAGGGATACTTTACAGGAAGAGTAATTTGCAGACTAGATGGGTTAATTTAATATGGTTTTACCCATAAGAGTGTAACTCATGAGTGTAAAGCTAGGCACACACGGTAAGAAAAATTGGTCCAATTGAAAGATCTTACAGATATCGTTCGATTATCTTTGAAAGATCTTTCAGTGTATATGAAAGATCTTTTCAACCGATCGCCCGATATCGTTCAAAAATCGCCAGCAAACGATTTTTTGATCTTTTGGTCTGCAGAAACTTAAATCGTTCCATGTGTACCCAATTGCAATAATTCTGCCATTAAGGACCACTTTAGAAATATAAACCAAACGATTTTTCTAAAGTCCTAATTTGCATATTTTTTTCATACAATTATTGCACTGTGTATGTCTGCTTCCAATTCGCTTAAAAAAATAATAAAATTGGTTCCTTTTCCATCCAATCTTCAGATTGGAAGATTTATCTTACCGTGTGTGCCTAGCTTAAGTCATGAGAGTAAAAAGCTGAATCCAGCCCTTTGTTCCCAAATGTAAGGTTATTACACATATTTTCCAACCAAAAAGTTTTTGCAATAGAATGAGAGATTATATGATATGACTAACAGAATGAATATAAAATATTTTTAATAACATATTATTAAATAAACAATTAACACTAACAATAAATGAGATGTTGTCTGAAAACTAAAATGCCTATACCAAACACATTTAGACGCTGACTTATTGTTAAAAATAAACATTCAAACATATCCTCATAAATCAAAACATATCTTCTGTAGGCACTCACTGTGGAAATCCATCATGCATTGGACATCTAATCCATCCGAGGCTATTATATATATTTCAGTCCATACTATATTTCAAGAGAATGATGCTAAGGTTTCATAAATTCTGATTTCACTCTCCAAGGTTGACACGGCAACAAATTTATGGCAACAAATTTACTTTTTATAAGTAAAAAAAAGCTGGTTTTGTATTTTGATGCTCGTCATTCGTTATATTTTAAAGAAGTGTGTATAATAGAATTTCTAAATATTTCATTATTAAATTGTAAAGATTAATTAATTCCTCACTAATTATTTATGAGACATAATTAAAAGATAGTACTATGCTTTTGTCACTTGTAAAGGATTGCTTAATTGAATGTTCTACTTACTGTTCTAACACAATGTTAAGTACATAATGTGCTACATGTTATTCTTTACCCATTTGTATACCTATCTTACCATGTATAGTAATACTGTGTTGTACTCATATTACTTAATTATATATGGGCTGTAGATGAGCACAAAACTGTCTTTTACAAAAGTCTTAACAACAGAGTTGATTAAATGACAACAAAACAAAAAAGGAAAAATATGCTACATCATTTAACACTTAATGAGATAACAAAATAATAATAAAATTAATAATAATAATAATAATATATATAAGCAACCCATCCATAGCGATATACTAAAATGTGATGTCATATATTTTGTGTAACAAGGAAATGAACAGAATAAAAATAATAAATGATAATTGTACCTAAAATAATGGACCCACCTGTAGCTATGTCATGTAACAGGATTTGGATATGAAAAATAATAATGTAAAATAACCAAAACACAAAAAAATATCAAATTCTATTTGAAATATTTAAGGAATAATGAAAACTTTTGTTAGCTCCTTTCATAAATGAAATAACTACCTAAAAAATAAAAAAATCTTGAATTCTGTCCCCATAATTTGTACTAGACACTTGTAATATTCTTAACTTGCATTTATCTTCAAAGAGGCCAGATAGTCTGTTTCAAATAACTTGCCTTCTTTGTTGTTTTAAAGAGGACTGTGATAATAATTGAGGTCTATAAAATCCCTTGGACTTAATGACCCATGCAGTTGAGTTAGAGTGTTAAATGCCTTTTTATAAGTTATCATTTCTTTTACTTTGAGATTCAGTCCTTTTAAATTACTATCATATCAAACACGATTGGGAATGAATATATACATTGCATTACATTTCTCTGTAGATAGTGTTACTGCTATTGAGATAAGAACTTTTTAAAGAAATCTATATTTGCACGCTGTTTCATACTTAATGGACAACATGAAGAGATAAATATGATCTTACTTTTTTCTATAATATACTTGCAGTGTGCGCTGAAGAATAATGTTTTCAACACATCAGTTCCATACTAAAATGATTGAGGTCTTTATTTTCATAATATGTTATGGTATGTATATACAGTTCACCTTTATTACATGATTTGCACAAAATCCTTTTTCTTTACATACTAAAACTACCCTCAGTTCTGCTATTAACACTGTTGTGTGACTGGATCATACAGAGGACTTTTACCCAGGGCCGGCACGCCCATTAGGCGAAGTCAGGCTGTCGCCTAGGGCGGCGGGCCGGGGAGGGGAGGCAGCGAGGCGGGGGGTAAAATAAATTATATACGAAAAAAAAAAATAGTTAATTCAATACCGGGAGGGCGGACGGAACTACTCCGCCGCACTCTGCGGTGGTTTTGAAGGCCCTACTTTTACCATACAACCTGGCTGGTCCATTGTTGATATATATAGAGTCAGTGTTCTATAGAGTACAAGTTTGCAGGGGTACACATATGGGGCAGAATCCTGAATTAGGTCCGGCCCCCCTACTTCCGCTACGATTATGTGTGTCCTGCCCCCGCTTCACGTACACCGGGTGTCTGTGTGGAGCTCGACAGGCAGATAAACGCCCTCCTACTAATCAATAAATGAGACTGT
>JABWIB010000386.1:102201-112213 GCA_016617825.1 Platyplectrum ornatum
GTAATACAGACCCTCCAACATGACCCATTCCACCAGGTACAAAATACTCTGTTCTGGAACTTCCAGCAATCAGTTACTATGGTAACCACCATTGTTACATTACTCAGACATCAGTTAGTTTGTTATAACCAGGTGAGTGACAGCTGAAAGCCCAGGAGCGGAGTATTATGTACCTGGTGGAATGGGTCATGTTGGAGGGTCTGGTAATAGCTAGAAATTATTCACAATATTACCGGCTATGCTCCAACAAAGGGAAGGGATTAGAAAGCACAGGTCCTCTCTCTGTGCAGACATTGAGGTAACTGGTCTCCTAACTTTCAGTTTCACTTCTGTTTAGGCGGGAAAAGTGTAGCCAGTACAGAGAACTTATCAACATTGGCCACTAGAGGGCACCTAAGGCAATAATTATTACACTATGCAGGTCTATAAAAGAAATATCAACTTAAACTCTATGCCTGGGGCAGCACAATGTGTGAAAATTGAACTTGCACATCAACAAGAACAGACCGCTGACACGCACAAGGAAGTTAAGGTAGGAGTACAGTAGCGTAAGCTGCTAGGCTTCTACCTTTCTGCTGGCAAGTAGGTGGAGAGAGACTGGGGAGTTTACTCCTGGACTCCCACGCTCCCCAGGAGTATGAATCTGATATTCAACATGGCTTTGCCCAGGTGTAACTTTCCATTCGTTCAAATTTTTAGGTATGGATCTGGTCCCAAGTGTCATTTTATGATGGATATAAGAGCATTAATCCTACACAAGTGGTGAAAGTAAAACTATAAGACTATAAAACATTAGTAAAAAATAGATGACAAAAGTCTAGTGAGTGAGACATCCAAAAATAGTCATAATAAGTTTATCTTCTTCTAAACACCCAACACCTGTCTCTACTATTCATTTTGTTCTGGTTATAAAGTTCTAGAGTGACAGTGACAGACCTTAAAGAGCTGATTATTACTTTCTTGGTTAACATGTATGTTTCATGCAATTATGTCCAGTATGTAGCCTTTATATCACAAAGCAATTCATTTTTTTTTGTTCTCTATAGTTATTTTTTCAGGCTGCATATGTTGTCTATTATGTTGTTGCTACCATTGTATACACAGAAACATAGAAAGTGACGGCAGATGAGAGCAACATGGCCCATCCAGTCTGCTCAATTATGTATTTAACACTATATGTATTCTCTATTTTGTTTGAGACTCAGAATACCCCTATATTTATCCCAAGCATGCTTAAACTGTTCTGTTGTATTAACCCCCACCACTTCTGATGGGAGGCTATTCCATTTATCAACTACCCTTTCAGTAGAAGTAATTCTTTCCCACATTTTCTCTGAATCTACCACCCTCCAGTTTATACGCATGCCCTCGCGTTCTACCACTCTCCATTTTATATGCATGCCCTCGGATTCTACCAAACCTCTTTTGCTGAAAAATGCCTCCCTCCTCCACCTGTTGACATCCCTTGATATATGTAAAAGCTATCATATCAACCCTCTCCCTTCTCTGTTCCAAGCTGATTTATTTAGTTTCTCTAGTCTTTCTTTATAGTTTTTGTTGGTTATACATTGTACCATTTTGGTGGCTCTTCTTTGCACTTCCTCCAATGTATTTATGTCCTTCTGGAGATATTGACCTAAATTCACTAATCAGGGATTTTGCTGGGGAATTGAAAGTGGAGATGTTACATAGCAACCAATCAGAGTCAAGATCACATTCTCCTATATGTAAAATGAAACCTAGAGCTTGAATTTGATTGGTTGCTATGGGCAACATCCCCACTTTTCAATTCCCCAGCAAATTCCCTGCTTAGTGAATTTAGGACATGGTCTCCAGAACTGAACACATTATTCTTGGTGAGTCCTTTCGAATACCCTGCAGAGTGGCATTACTACTTCCCTCTATTACTTCTGCTACTAATTCCTCTCCCTATGCAACAAAGCATTTGACTTGCCTTTCTCATTGCTTTGTTACATTGCCTTGCTTCATTTAAGTCACATGAAATGGTGAACCCTAAATCCCTTTCCTCCTCAGTTGCTTCTAGTATTGCATTAATGTTATATTGAGCATTATTGTTTTTGTGTCCTATGTGCATGATTTTACATTTTTTGTGTCCTAAGTGCATACTTTTGCACTGTGGAAGTGCATTAAACTGCAATGGACACACTCTTGACCATTCCTCCAGTTCCACCATTCCTACACAGATCATCCATCATAGTTTTACCCCTCATGGCGTGTCTACTCTGTTACATATCTTTGTGTCATCTGCAAAAAAAGGCATATTTTACCCTGGATACCATGTGTAATTTCAACAATAAATATATTATAAATATTAAAAAGTTAACACTGGTCCAAGTACAGATACATAGGAAACTCCAATGGTAACCCTACCATCCCCTGAAATGATTCCATTTACCTTAACTCTTTGTTGTCTATATTCTCACTAATAGAAAATCTATGTCCACAGCTACTCCTTATTCTGCTACTTTTGTGGCCCAGTCAAAAATTTCTATTAGATTTGTTTGCCATGATTTTCCCTGTTTGAAACCATGCTGTTTGGGGTCTTCTAAGTTATTGGATTTTAAATATCCTACAATGTGTTCTTTTAGCAAGGTTTCCATTAATTTTCCTGTTACTGATGTTAGACTTACTGGTTGATAGTTGTCAGCATCATCCCTACTTCCACTTTTATGCAGAGGGACTTCATTTGACAATTTCCAGTCTTATGGAATCTCTGCTGTTGCTACCAGCTGGTTAAACAATTCAGTTAATGGTTGTGCCAGCACCCCTCTAAGTTTTTTTTAGTATTCTAGGATGTATCCCATTTGGCCCCATGAATTTGTCAGTGTTTAGCTTTGAGAGCTCTTTTAATACCTGCTTCTTAGTGGAGGGATTTGTGGCTGTCTCTCTTAGATCTTTATACTTCTTTTTGTGGATCTTTCCCTTCTTTTTCTTTTGTAGGTATAGAAATAATTGTTAAGATGATCTGCCATAGCCCTGTCACCCTCCACATTACCTCCATTCTCAGTTTTTAATTTCACTATACCTTCTTTTATACCCTCTTGTCCCCTTTCTGTACTGAATGGTCAAGATTTTCCTCAGCTTGTGCTTTTGCTGCCCTGATAACCCTTAGTCTCCTTTTCATTTTGCAACATACCCTTCTCTGTCATCTTTTGTCTGAGTCATAAAGGCCATTTTTTTGCTCTCACTGTACTTGCTACCTCTTTTGTAAACCATTGGCTTGCTTTTTGTGCAATTTTTCCTAACTTTCTGACACAAAGTTTTGTAGAATTTTATAATTTCCCCACCCTGCACCACCTTTTATATACATCCCCTTTGCCAAAGTTTTGCCTACACATTTCCCCATTTCTTTGAAATGTATTTTTCTAAAATCTAGAACCTTTATGTGTGTGTGGCATAAACAGGACTGGAGCTAGCTATCTGGGTGCCTTAGGTGAGGTTTGGGCTCTCATCCCCCCCCCCCAAAAAAAAGACCCCAAAGAACAGCAATCGCAGCACATACAGTATCTGGAACAGTGTCCAGTGAGGTGGTGACCCATAGCACACACAGCACCACCTGCCACTAACTGTCCATGGGGTCTCCGTCCCTGCAACCCGGGACTTCTGCTTCACAGTGCAGGGACTTTCTCCCTGCAATTCCATGTGGTGCCTGCCAATTAGAACAGATTGTCTGGCACTTAAAGAGTGGTGGGAGATGTATAATGAGTAGTGGGGGTAATCTCTTGTATGTATATGGAGGAATCTCCTGTATGCATATGGAGTGTTGTCTTGTATGTATATGGAGTGGTGGGAGTGGTCTCCTGTATGTATGAGGGGTGGTCGTAGTGGTCTCTCTGTTGGTTCACATGACACAGTATTACTTATGTCTGGATGCGGTTCAATATGTCGCAATTTCTTTTTACCATGTGGACATTTACACAGTCACCATTGTGACAGTATTTGGACAGTGTTCACATAAATCCCCTTAAACAACAAAATCAGACTATAGACAACAAAGTCACAAAATCACTTGAATGTGAGGTGAATATTCCCATTAGTATGGATTAAGAATAACAATGATTATTGTAATGTAAGAGGAATGACACACAGATCATGAGACAGCAATATGTCACGTCCGCACCCGACGTGTGCGGCTGGAAGGAGGAAGCTATGTATCCTTGACCGCTGCCCCAGCCCACCCCTCTCGCCCGTTTTTATTTAATATATATATATTTTTTAAAATGAATCATTTGTTTTTTTATTTTGGATGAAATGCCACCCCCCCGAGCCCGCACTCTAGGCTTGTGAACGCTAAATGGATGCGCCAGCCCTGGGCATGAGATTCTCTATGTCTTCATACTGTTGTTGTGCTGTTTGATGACTACTAGATCCTATATTAGACCAACACTAACTTTTGAGACTCTTTCACCATTTGTAAGTACAAAACCTAATGTATTGTCTTTATGAGTGGGTTCCCTCACTAACTGCTTGAGAGATGCTCCTTGTAATGCATTTAATATGTCCCCCTTCAATTGGAGCTCGCAGTTAACACAGTTAACATCTGCTAGATTAAAATCTCCCATGAATATTGCTTCCATTTCCATGGCCTCTTATTGATGTTTTGTAATATTATGCTAATTCCCCGTCCTGTCCTGGTGGTCTATATGTGACCTCAGAATGCAGATTAACTCCCTGGGTTTCTATGGTCACAGTTTTTTCCCAGTACTGTTTAATATACAGTATAATATACAGACCTCTCTGATTTCATAAGATAAAATAATTTTCAAGTGGATCTGTGTAAAATAGTTTTTCTAAAGCAATACAGCTTTACAATGTCTCATCTGACAACAAAACACTTAAATCTGAATTATTCTACAGTTTATTACGTGATTACTAAAAGTCTCACCTTCAAAGCAGGAATAAGAAATAGCACAATTATACTCTGCCGAGCTACATGCATCATTCTGCTCTCATGAAGTATTATTACAATTCAAGAGCAGAACATTGTTTAGAAGGAATGGAAGAGGGATGGCTGTGAAAAATATTAACAACACAATATCAGAATTGTCAAGGATAAGCGAAGGGAGTTTTTTTTTCCAAAAGGAAGAGCATAATAAAAGACAAAATTAGCTATCCATAAAGTATTAAAAATTCTAACATTTATAGTACTACCCGGCTCGGTCCACCATTGTACTGCTCAGGGCGGAGGTAGTGATTGATATGAAATCACTTCATCTGTTCCAGATTTGCAGACTCTCCCGGGATACTGGAAGAACTGCCTGAAATTTGCTAGTCTCCCAGAATTATCCTGAACAAGTAGATATGCAGAGAAATGGGGACAGTAAGGGTCTGGAAGTAGCTGAGCCACAAATCAGTAAGCTCAGAAAAAAAGTCTGCACCTCAAGACAACCAATTTGGACTTCGGGGAGCAGCAAAGGGAAGAGATCCTAACACAATTAGGGATAAGAATTACTAAACTACATAACTCAATGTTAGCTTTTTTTTTATCATCAATCATGTTTATTGAGAAAACACAAACGGGGGCAGTGATTCAGAATGAAGAGGGGGGGGGGCAGCGAGCAAAACACAATCTCTTGGCAGATAGATTCATGCAAAAACACAGGCAATGGCAAAACAGATAATCTACCACACTTATCAAATACAGAAATGTAGGAATCTGAGAGCAACAATCAAATAAAAGGGGGTCNGGTAAATCTACAGGGAGACAATATTAGATTTTAAAAGTAAAATTGTTGAGCAAAATTGTCTGTATAAATGGATGATGAAAATATTGATTTATTGATTTAAACTCCACATATTACAATTAAGTTTAGGGGTAGATGTGCACATATTTTTTGCTCTTAACTCTGAATTTGTCCTTTCATTTTGGTAATACATTTAAAAAATACAGGACAAAATAACTGCAAAGGTCTGGATAGTATATAAGGATTTAAGCCAAGCCTCGCTTTACTGTTAGCATCTCTCCCTGTGCCCACACAGTGGAAGCTCTACTGTGATACACAAGAAAAATCCATCAGGCATTGTTGTGTCACTTTTATCAAAGTGATGGACAATGCAGGGCAATGATATGTCCTATATTCATTTTACCTTGGTAACAGAAAGCCCCGCCACCATGAGCGTGATTGGCTGAAAGTAGGTTTTAGGGATCTGTGCACATCTACGGTCGCAGTGTAAGTGCAGTGCGAGAGAGGGTATTTCAGAGTCCAACTATTATGTGCTAATCTGCTATGTATGAAGCAGATCAGTACGTAATCTACTAAGCTCTGCCACACAAAGGGTTAGTTAGCATGCCTATCCCTACCTACAGTGTGTAGATAATCTGCAAACCCGGCCCCTCGTATGTTCTTCAAGCACACAATATTGAAGATTTCTGTACTGGTACAATGTATTAATAACATCTGACCATTACGTAAATCTGAATCTGGTCACTTGTTATTTGAATTGTGTATTCACTTTTTTAATAAAACCGAGTTTCACTATTACAACATCATATTGTAGTTACTTTCAAGCTTTCAAGAAAGAATATCATTTCACATTAGTTCAGTATTCCTTATCTGCTAAAATGTAAAACTTGTTTTGGCATCAATCTAATAAAAATGCATTTGTTAAATAAGATAAAGAAGAAATGTTTTTTCCATTTGTGAACTATAAATAATGCTCTTTACACATCAATTGTATGACACTCTTATTCTCAGAAGATTCAAATTAAAGTGATCATAGCTTGTAACTTAATTGTAAATGATGCCAACGCATTACTGAATTTAAATGACTACAAACAGGAGGCATCTCATATTACCCAAATATTTGACAGATTCAGTTACTGAATTACAAATATTATACCTGAAGTGCTACCATTTACAGCACTGATTAAAAACGAAGCCTCTTAAAGGCTCCGTTACAGATATATATTATCAGAGGCGGAACTACCACTGGTGCAGCAGGTGCAAGGCACCAGGGCCCATGAGGGTCCAGGTGCCCGTGCAGTACCCAGGACACATGTGCCTCCCGGGCTTGCAGGTGCTGCAGTTGTTCCCTGGAAACGCAGGGACAGTGTTCCTGAATCAGCTCAGCTGTTCGCCTGTCATGTCCCTAACATCTGATTGACTAAGAATATCGGATGTGTCAGGTAGAGTCAAGTGGTTATGGCTGCAAATCCGCCCAGACCCGACGTGAACATGCCCTGGGCATCTACCAATATAGCCAATATACGAACCCAAACTTCGGAAAATTGCATATTTTCCACAGTCTGGATCCCTTTGAATGGAAGGGGGCCCAGAGAATATTTTTGCACATGGGCCCATGACTATCTAGTTCCACCTCTATATTACACTATATATGTTACAATAAATCCATGAACAAGTGACATAAATACATAGTAAAATACATTGTTCTATGTGATCAGTTTAGCTACTGTACCATCAAATAATACAGGTGATATTATAATTTCATCCTTATCATATTCTTCACTCCCTTCACGCTAAGAATAATTGTAAATAGAAAATAAACTTGTAAAATGTATTCAGATTATCCAAATAAATCTTTTCATGGGATGAAGTCCGGATTTCAGATTAAGCATTATGGACAGGATTCAGCTTTAGGCATGATAGCCTACTTCCGTACACATTTGGATGCCACATGTGCATGAGCAGATCTCCTGACATCCCCTGAGCTAGACCTGTCCCTCCACCCACTTACGTAGGTGGGCAAAGGGAAGACTTAAATGAAACAAATTGGACAGGGTTGGCCTTGATTCGCTAGGTCAGCAGTTGGATAGACTGCTGATCTGCACGAATGCATAAGTGCTGCTAGCCCCTGCCTTTTCTGAAATGAGATCCAATATAATTAGATAGACACCCTTGAGGAACATAATACTGAGGAGGAGGTCAGATTGCCAATTGGCCCAAACAGTCTTTCATCTTGAAAGTGAACTTTATACAAGGACCATAATAAAAACAGCTTAATACCTAAGCTAGATAGAAACCCCCAATGGATGTCATCCTACAGACCCATAGCCCTGCTTAATGCTCCTTTTTATAATGATCAGATGACCAATGACTATGATATTTGCCAGTTTTCTTGTCAATTTTGGTGAAACACTACCAGGTTGCATTCATTAATGATCAACATTCAGTAAAAAGGTTATCAGGACAGTTATTGTAGCAACAATATCTTTTTCTAGCAAATCTTTTGTAAATGTTTTGCTTAGCCTTGATAAGAATTAATTTAGACCCTTATTTCTCAATTACTGTGAGACAATCACTTACTATGACACACCAGATTTGGTGGCTTCTGGTGAGGCACAAGTGGAGGGTGTCCCTGAATTACACCATTCATTGCATGTTCCAAATCGTTCCTGGTTTCCAAATTGGCAGTTTCCTATCCTTTACAGAGTTTAAATGTGATATTTATTTATCACTTACCTAATAAATAAGAATGCAGAGTTTAATAAACATAGGGATTTGAAACAAGGGCATATTATAATAATGGAGGCACTATTCTCTCATGACCAGATTCAGATCTTTTGGCACTTGTGACTTAAACGGGCCATACACTATGCAATAAATTGTTCCAATCGACCAGCTTTAGTCAAGAGTGGGCAAAACCATGTTGCATTGCAAGGGAGTTAAATTTAATTAATTACAGGTGAGTAATACTGATGATGTTTACTTGCACAAGTCTAATAACAGTGTAACAGTAACACTGGTCAGTATCTGTGTGCAAAATGCAAAAATAAAGTATCCTCTCTGCATGCAAACACTAACATTCAGTTTACCTCCCCTGCAATTCAACATGGTTTTACCCACTCTTAAAGCTGGCCATGAAAAAAAACAAAAAAAAATAATTTGTTAATTTATTTCACTGTCTATGGGGATGCCCACTTTTAAAAGGTAGCAGTACATATGAATATTGTTTGATGAGCAAACTCCCACTTATATAAGCTAACGCCCAGTTTACTTATATAACTTTGCTGTTATCTAATATTATTTCAGTTCCATTTAGCTGTGTAATGCAGATGTTTTAATAGGTGCTACTTCAAAGTATATAGAGATATTATACCTACTAATTTGCATTTTGCAAAGAAAATAATTTTGTTTTCTATTACCACACACCACAATATTCTTTCTGACACATACCCAAAAGATCACAGTTCTGCAAAGTTTAGAAACATGTCTTCCTAATTAGCAAACTAATTTTAATTTTCATGCTGTGTGCATATATTACTCCCAATCACCCACAGAGTTCCGCAGCATGTTTTCACTAAGCCAGAATTATATCTTTGATATGCCAGACTGATCAAGGTGCCAGTCTTGTCAAGCCTGTGTCTATCATCGTTTTAAAGCTTCTAATACAATGTTGATTTAGTTTACAACCCTTTACTGTAGAGATGTTGGACTGTATTCAAAAATGCACACCATTTGGCACAGGGCTTGTTGTGGGTATTTAAGTGATAAGTGTATTTATCACAAAATACCGGGTCCATAGAGGGCTTAGCTTATAAAGGGGGCAGATCTTAGCAGGGGGAAAAGTGTCGGTATACCATACTGGTGTATACAGGCCCACTTTGAGCACAACACCTCGGCACCTGTAGTGGTCACCTCTACCTCTTCTGGGCCCTGATTCATAGCGATGACTCTGCCTGCCAGGCATGTGCAGATCGGTTCTGAATCGCACGGAGGCGGACACAAAGTATACACATATGCGCTTTTCACGGGGCTTATCCCTGCTACTTGCTAGCGCGGCTTACACCAGGGGGGGAATTCACTAAATGACGAATTTAAGAATTCATCAGTGGCTGACGATATTGCTGACGAGTTCGTCAAATGTGTATTCACTAAGTAACGAATGTGTATTTTTTCGTCATTTAGTTTGACGTTTACATATCNTCAATGTCAGATCGCNGTGACGAATTTTGCCATAGAAAGGATACAAAAATGGAATTCACTAACTGACGAATAATGTATTCACCCACACATCGTCATGACGAATTCAC
>JABWIB010000387.1:90067-107101 GCA_016617825.1 Platyplectrum ornatum
AGCGGCATGTTTCTTGTAGAAAAGACGCAATGTGTCCTTTTCCCCTACACTTTGAAATGTGAGCGCAGAGGCTCCAGCTTCTATAGAGTCCTAATTAACAGGGCTAATGCCCTGGAAAAGTAAATGAGAGAGGGGGCGAAAGCACAAGATGCGGGCTTTGCAGATGCNCAGATCAGCACTTCACAGCGCATCCACTCTGAATCAGGTCCTCTGTCTTCTATACATCATATACATAGTCCTATACATAATTGATTTATTTTAGTGTCACTCACCTAAAAATATAAATATATCCAGTGGATTCTCATGCATACCAACTACATACTCCTACCAGGCTTCTTATGTCTTATATCAAGAAAATAATCAGATTCCCCCTCCCTACCCCCCAAGTAATAACAATACTTGTACTTTTTCTGCATAGATGAATATAGCCAACACTGCAATCAGTTTGGCATATTTGTTTATATCACTCCAAAATACGTTTTGAAGTATAATAAGCAATAGTGTCTCTTATAAGTAAGTAAATAAGTGAATTCATCTGTGTATTTAGTGGCATGAGGATAATGGACCCCCATTTTCCAGGTTCTTAAACAGAATATTCAAATGCAATGAGCTGTGAATTATCCCACTCTTTGTCTAGTGCATGATGAGCTTGAGGATAAAAGAAATCAAATGTACACTAGGCAGAAATGGAAGATTATGTAAGCTGTGAATTGAATCTATAAACATGTCTGCCCTAATTAAAATGCTGAAATGACAGAGTGGGAGAAATTCACCATGACTTATTATTGGTGCTTGAAGCATGTATTAACTGCTCATTTGGTTTTAGTATTTTATAGCATATAGCATTTCGTATGCAAATGTATAAATTCTAGCGTGTATATACATGTTAATTGGGAAAAAAAAGTAGAAAACAAGTGTTTGTGTACAGTTATTGTTGGCCCTCTGCTTATTGTATAGACATGTATATAGTGATGTTCAATAATATAAGTTGTTCACTAAACTGCAATACTTAGCACAACCAAAAGGTGACTCAATGAACACAGCTTTTTTCTATATAAGATTTTACAGCAAACTTTATTTTGGGATTTGTTACATACGTTTCTACTTTTGTATACACTGTATTTTCACAGTACTCTATACTTTTTTTTTCATGTCTACAATGGAGTTCTGGATTTTTTAAACATTTTTATTTAAAAAAAAAAAACGTTCACAACCTACAATCTGGCCAAGTCAGCATAAATTTTGTTGTTGGGGATGCAATTCGGTGAGGGGGGGAAGGGGGGCACAAATTTTCTGGTGCTGTCCTTTTATTGGTCAAGTAGGATGGAAAGCTTTTTGCATGATCCTCACTCTAGATCTTACTCCCTCCGAGAATTAGCTTTTCTACAACATTTACCCTCTGTTGTCCAGATATGTATTGGGCCACATACTGGTGGCCACCCAAGCAGCAATCACCCATAAATAAAATACTTCAAGGAACCAAAGGGGACTCCTTATTCTGTTTTTACATTTTCCCTTCTATCAAATGCTTTGCCCCGGCAGGGGCAGGGGTGTACCCACATTCCTCTTGAAAATGTGCAAAAAACAGCACACCCTAGGAAGACCTATTTGTCCTAGCATATTGTCATATAATGTTTACAAAATGCCACCATTCTCCATCAGTCATTTTAGGCACCAGTGCTTATGTACACGCAGACAATGAACCGGATCAAAGCCTCTGCTACCACTGCTCCCAGGATTTGATTGCATCGGCAGAATAGCTCCAATATNGTAACATTGTAAGAGTCTGCGTGGCTAAGGAGAAGCCACTCCCCTGGCACACAAAGGACCCTACCTTAAAATGAACACACCATGACCATCAAACATTGCAGCAATGGGTATATTAGGATTGTATATAGGGCGGAACGCAATACAATTACCATAGTCTCAACTGCCTTGATTGCAATGGGTCTGTCTCGATTTGGGTGACTATGCCCACTGTCCTGCCCATCCTGTACTTTTTCCCAATAAGGGGACAAAACAGTATTTTTCTTGTTTTTGTTGCCCTAAACAGGATGGAAAAGAGGCTTGTGTGGAGCTGGGGTGGTGCATGTGTGGAGCTTATTTATCACATGACTTACCATACATCTTCCATCTTGAGGACCTCAGGAAAGCTCACAGTGACTATATATCATAATATAAGGTATGATATTTCTTATTTTCAAGTTAATTCCGCTTGACACTTTTGAGTCCCATGAATTCCCGGTAGGTGAATAATACCATTTCCTGTTTTTAGTTTCATTAAGCTAATAAAACCAGTGTAGCAATTCACCTACAACGATACACAGTGGGAGCATGACTCTATATTTAAGGTTAATAGAAACACATTTGACTTTACCCTTGTCATGTCTGTCCTTTAGTACTGTTTCTTCCACCTTGTAAGCAGCAAGTGCTGTGAATAATATGTGGATTGGTATTGTGAGAACACTGTAAAATGAAATGAATCATGGCCAGATTAACATCCTGTTCCATAATCCACATTATGATTGCTCGAAAGCTTTGGAAGTAAATACGATTATTTGAGTATTTGCCAGTTTGCTTTAGGCAAACAAATGTAAAAACACCATAATCTCCACAGAAAGGTGTGAAGAGAGTGATTGACACTGGAAGTATTTTATTGTAATTTCGTAACATGAGATGGAACTGAGCAGCGCAGATTACACAATATTCCCATTGTCTTATTTGCCGTGCAGTCTTTAAAGGCCCACTAAACCTAAAGTGCAAGTCAGTGTAATATGAAAAGGGATCTTGTAATGCTCACAAATAAGTATGTAAATGCTCACCTACTATGACAGAAAGTTGCTTGACATTGACAATTGCCATGCGCTTGTGTGTAAGTTACTCGTCTCTGTAATCAAGCATTTCACATTCTGAGAGGCACCCTGCAGTGTCCTTCAAGAGAAGAACATTAACTCGCTCTCACAGCTTTATTACAAATACCTTCAGTTATGACATTTTTAGATCCATCAGACTATCAGACAGCGTATGTTAAGACTGTCATTGTAAAGAGAAAAAAAACAACAGTTAAAATAAATTCTTTTCCATTTTAGCCAGAAAGTTATTGCTGTATTTACTTATAAATATATTTTATCCAAAGTTTTACCCAAAAGCAATTAAGTGGACCCGCAGATCTCTTTTTATCATGATTGGTAAATTGAATTAATTAAGTTTAGAATTTTTTAAAATCTTTTTTCTTTTTTCTAATTACATTTGTTCCATACAATAAGTTTTTTTGTTATCAATAATTACAGAACTAACAGCCATCCGACGGAGTGCACTCATCGAATACTACTCCCAATATACTTTGCACCGCCACTCATACATGCATTGAGCACACAGGACCTGAGTTTTTATGTGGCAAAATGGAGAGTTCTATTCAGTTTGTTCAGGGAAGGAATACACATTTCCTATAGAATATAGGCAGCAGTGTATAAAAAGTACATGTTTTTAAGTTACTGTACTACATGTTTTCAAGTTAAGTTACCTGGGCCGATATATAGATAGATGTGTATACATATATATATATATACATATATATATATATATATATATATATATATATATATATATATATCAATGTGGAAAAGAGCATGAGGTACCTAGTTTCCTCCTTATTAAGGATAGAATTATAATAGTCGTATAGAGAGGTATAATGTTGGATGTGGCGCAGCTCTGAATCAGGACCTTTAATTTTTATTGTGCGCACTGAATAAGTATGTTTACATTTGGTGCAGGGTATTTCTTTTCTGAAGAAGAGAAATGGTTGTGATCTAATGATATAATGTTGAAAAAAAATGACACAAACATGCACATATAATATCTGAGTACAATATCATTAGGTAGAAACGAAAGCATGGGCGATTCATTTTAATTTGATGCAATGAAAGATAACACACGTTATTGTGTATTCAACGTCAAGTGCATTTTAATTTGAATGCTTGTGACATTTAGCACTTGATAGCTAAGATACATACATTTCACAGAGCACACGTTTAACCCCAATTTCAGAGTGGAACACTGCTAGATGGAATGTATATATCATCCTGGGTTAGTCTTTGTTCTACATGTTATTCTCTTGACATTCCTTTTAGTCTGTGCTGCTTTGTTAAACTGTGAGGCCTAGTGTGTGAATCCATCAATCGCATGTCTTTCCAATTCCGTCCTCCCACCCACACAAAAAGAATCAAGTTAGAGCATGTGCCACAGCTGCTTCATTTTGGTCAAGGAGATCCTAATTCATGCAGCAGCCCTGTTCTCAAGAGGGGGGCCACAAGAGCTTTCTGTCGAATAATTGTTGGCACACTCTTACAGCAAACATGAAAACACCCCTCTGACAAGCAGCATGATTTATTACTGCCTACTGCAAAAAACGGAACAAAATCAATTGGCTATTACCTCACTTAGCGATGGCTTGTCACTGCCTGAGAGCAGGGTGTTAAAAATAAGAGCCCTGCAAGCAGCCTCATGTCTGGCCTTGCACACCTGTTCCGAACCAGATAGCAACAGAAATGCAAGCAGAATGTAATGCCGAGAAAATACCTAGTGATAGCTGCTTGTCTAAGGGGGAAAGGTTTAACTGTACTACCAGCGACCATATATATATAAATGTGTGTGTATATATGTGGGTGCATGTGATAGCACTTCAGGGTCATGTGTTATAATGATGACATGCAGACAAGAAGGAGCTGTGCACTTGGTATCAACACTTTTCATTTAACACGATGATCCGCTCAGCTGACAGCACTTTATTCTCTAAGCCGCAGTTATTCACTAAGCCACAGTTATTGAAATCACGGTTTTCGACTTTTGGTTTCTTCCTGCTGGGAGTGGACAAAAGCCAGCAGCATGGGATGGGGTGGAAGGCGTGATAATTATATAAAAACCTGTCAATAAATAAATAAATAATTAATAATTGCCAATCATGCCAGAAACCCTGCCTCATGCACTGTAAATTTATGCCTTTACTATGGGTGGGAAGGTCTTGATACCATCAAGTCATCAAGATTTGCCAACTCTCCCAGGATATCGGGAGAAATGTGCAAAATCAGGGAATCCCCCCGGATATTCCCCGGAGAGACGGCAACCCTGATTTAAAATAATTGTTTCTGCATGTGCATTACTGTCAGTAAAACACCTTTTTATTGCCATGCACACATATAACTATTACAACTGTGTACTGTTAAGGATGTCCTTTAACATTGTTGCCATTGGTGTGGTTTTTCTGCATGCTAAAAAAAATCACTACCACATCCAGGTCCCAGGAGATTTACAGACTCACCCGGGATACATGCAGAATTGCCAGAAACTCTGGAATCTCACTGGAATTCAGAGTAGGCAACCCTGGATTATAATGCATTTATGATAAATATGGTATTACATATAGTGGCTTAATGGAATATACTAGTACCTTAATAAAAGTAAACGCAGGGTTAAGGATTTTACACTAGGAGAATAAACCCATAGACAGACAGACAGACCCCAGACAGAAGCCCTGGCATCTTTTCTCCTCTGGATTCCCTTGTGTGCAGCCCTGCTGGACGGATAAGTTTTCATTACTGTAATAAGCACTTCATTTACTATTACTTTTTGTATCTTCCTTGCTATTTTTCTCTATTGTCTGTGTTCCTCTTTTGTCATTTTTCTTTTTCTCTTCTTCCATTCATTTTCACCTCCCTTTATTCTTTTCTCTCTTTCTCCTTGCCTTTCCTTTATTCCTACCTGACATGTCCCACCCAGGCATACTGTGAGCTGTCCTGCCCGCCTTAGGTATGATTCCCCAGATTATGTACCGGGCACGTATTGCTCCTGGAGTCCCTGGTCATTTCCCAGTTTGCAGGCCGGTAGTGTCATTACTGCCGTCACCGCCGATGCTTGTGTAACCTCCCGCCCTGTACATTGCGTGTGGTGGGCTGGGGATGTGGGGAATACTCCCAGTACTGCCCCCTGTTAAATTGGTGGTAGTGGTGCCGCTCGGCCTTAGCATCGGGATGTGATCGGTATCGTTTGGCCTGTTATTTGGGTGGCCCAGCACACCCAAAATGGCGCCAGCATCGCCGGTCTTCAGCAAGATTGTGCGCGTGCATGAACTGGCACTCCGGAGGCTCGTGGGTCGACCTCAATGTTTTTCTGTGTTCATTTAATGGTGTTCATGTTTGGCCTGTCCCCTCAGTCTCCAATCAGGATCTACATTTGTAGACCGATGCGGCTGGGTCAGTTGGTTTTGGTGCTTTCTTGCAGGGTGATTGGTGTGTCGGTCTCTGGCCGGCAGCGTGGCAGGCTTCTGGCTTAACTCGCAACCTGGAGTTGTTCCCCATTGTAGTTGCTTTTGAACTCTGGGCTTCTAGGCTGCGAAACCGTGTTACTGTTTCCTTTTATGATAACTTGGGGTGATGCAGGCTATTAATCTCCTCAGCGCTTCCTCTCCTCATCCGGGCAGTTTGGTTTGGTTGACTCGGATAGGTTCTCGGGGCTGCTTGTAGCATTTTGTGTCGGGCCGTAAAGAGATTTTTTTCTTGCTCGATCAGACACTCCGTACCTCCATACCTTCATAGAAAAGATTCTGTGGCAGTAAGTTTTTTACCTTTGCTTCAGTCTCTTACTCCCTGAGCGAGCCTGAATCCGGTGGCTGTTTCCCCTGCTTCCGCCCACGCTATTGCGGTGTCTTGGTTCGGTGTTCCCATTAGTATTGCAGACTCTCCTGGGATGTCTTGTAGACACAAGAGTTTAGGACAGTTCTCTCAGTATAAGCAAATCTAACTGCCTCAGCCCCATTTGTTACTATGATGGGTGTGGCTTGATGTTGTAAAATCCACCCATCTACACCAAAATACAGAATTTTGATGTCCAGTGGCAAAAGAGTAACTAAAAGTCACCATGCCTGTTTTTAATGTACTAAAAGGATCAATNAGTGATTCCTGCGAAGCCTCCAATACTCCATTATAACTTTAGATTTCCTTAAAGGATTGGTAAAATATTCTTCTTATACCACTTTTAGTAAACTTAGTGAATTCATTTCCTGGCGTGGAAAAAGTTCCCAGAAAATAAGAGAAATAATCTTCATCTGAGAAAAGCTATGCTGAATTGTAGTTGGAGACAGATTTGTGTGCAAATTAAATGGAAGTGACATTTTGTAGCTCAACTGTAAATTCAAATGTAAAATTTAATCTGTTCAGTATTTGAGTCCTGTGTGTAAAAGTTAAAGTCATTTTCCACCCTCACATTATAATAGTGTTAGTCCCAATCTCTTTTTTTGCTGTTGCTTCTAACTCTGCAAAAATTACCTTAACACTAAAATGTCTCCTTTCTGTAAAGCAGCCGAATATGTCCACCTTACCTAAAAATTACAGAGCATTATTTACTTTATATTTCTGGAGTTATATTGTCAATAAATAAAAATGTATTCATGTTTTTCTGACCGAAGAATTTACCAATATTATACAATTTTAGATTTATTACAATTATAAAAATATAGCTAATAGCTAATAGACTCATGACTAAATATATCATACGTTCTTATGCAGTTTCAGTTGTAAGCTTATCAGACATGCATATGCCTATATGTATCTCAATGCATTTAACATACGAAGAGAAACATTGTATTTAACATACGTGGAACAGAGCATCATTGACAGGCTTCACAAGTGTCCCAACTCCAGTGGGACGGTCACGATTTTGCGTGACTGTCCCGTCTGCCTGTTGTTCCATTAGTACAATTTGTTCCAATGTTTTGATTTGCTCAAACTTTCTTCACTGACAAAAGGTGTTACATAATGCAAAAAACCTTGTTATAAATACTACCTTTGGTNATCTTCTCCCCTGATGATCCAGACGTGGGAGCACATCCGATCATGTGAGTACCAACTGGCAACGCAAACAAAAGTGTCAAAATGAAGTGCATAGTTAGTGCAACAAAGTTAAAAACAAGGTACTTTATTTTATAATTACAATATATAACATGCCTTTATATCAGCAGTTCTCAACCCGCAATGATTTTAAGTGTAGTTTTCAAAATATAAAATTCAGCCGCCAACGTGTTTTATTAAATAAAATACATCTGGATCTATCTGGTATTGGAAGTCAATGTACGAATGTTACCTCCTACTGCATTGACTTTAGTATTATTATTATTCTTAACGGTTATAAGGCGTCACAAAATTTCCGCAGCGCCCTGCATAGTGATAGGTACCCAGACAGTGGTCTGAAAACCTTTGCTATATATGATGTGCTCTGCCATGGAAGGAACTATGTATGTATGTTATGCCATCAACACTAGGCAATTATTTACAATGTATTAGTTTTCAGTGGGATAACTGCAATGGCAGTTTAACTTGATGCATGAACTTGTCATTAAGCTGCTCCTAAAGACTTTAACCCACAGTAAGATATACATTATGAGGTGTATAACAATAAAAATATGTACTTCCTTTTTTCCTGTATCATGATCTGATAATACCTGTTTATCTTGCTTATCAGTGCAGTACTTGGAATGTTTTACTCACTTTGGTAATGTGATTATATAGGTAAAAATATATTTTAGCTTTGGTTATCTTAGACAGTCTACCTATGTATAATCATTCATTTGTATTTTAGAAACGGTTTCTTTTCAACCAGGCAATAAATATATAATAATGTGTTCTACCATATTCAGATTCCTTGCTGCAAGCAGACTTAGAAAAGGGAAAACAAAGAGCAGCATGGGTACCCTGAATACCGCTTGTAAATTGCTGATTGTCAGTGAAGTATACTGGCATACATACAGCCGACAGGTCTCACTCCGCTCTGGCTCTGTGGAAGGGGAAAGGTTAGGGTTAGGATGCGGGGAAAAAAATAAGGTAAGAGAAATGTTTGAAAAAAGTTTAGGGATGGGGAAAACTCACACCGTCTGCTCTGCTTCATTTGGAGATCTTGGCCTAAATTTACTAAACTGCAGGATTGGAAAAGTGGGGATGTTACCCATAGCAACCCATCATATTCAAGCTTAGTTTAATTTTATATACTGGAGAATATGAGCTTGAATCTGGTTGGTTGGTATAGGCAACATTTCCACTTTTTCAGTCCCGCATCTTAGTAAATAAAGGCCGTTGTATAATCACCATATCCCTGTCTAGGTTAAACCATTTCCTCTGAAACAAATCAAGTAAAACACAAGAAAAGTGTAATCGAAAGACTTGACACAAACTACAGAGAGAGGGGCAGCAAAACATTTGCCTTGTGTTTTGTTTATGTGTGTTAGACATGTAATAATACATACAATAATTATAATATGGCAGGCACACATTTCACTGTTGGATAACTGCCATTTGTCTACACAATCAGCCCTAATCCACATAATAAAACATTTTCAGCACACTCTAAATGGATTATGGGGGCACATTCCAGATTGTACATTGACTGGCACATAGTTGATTTAAGATATTGTCCTAATTACCTTATAATTGTATGAAGAATAAGTACACTAATAAGCTGCCATATTCCCGTATATTCACGGGAGGCCTGGGCTAGATGGCAGGGGGACCCCTGTCCCGGGACATTACCCCTAAAGCCAGCTGAGAGGCTGACAAAGATCTTGCTCGCTCTGATTGTGGCCGGGTTAGGGGTGAACCTGCCTCCTAGTCGCCAACCAGACAGTAAAAGCCTGTNAGCNTGCTGATTGGTGGAGGGCTGAGGCTATCCACCAGTCATACTGCTGATAGCCATTCTCTCCTACCTACTAACCAGCAACCTTTCAGTTCATGGCTGTCAGAAGCCTGATTGGTGGATGGCTANAGAGATGACAGCCATTGCACTGCAAACATGCATGAGACAGTGCAGCACCACAGGAGGTGAACGTTATGATTTCTTCCAATAATAAGCTTGCCCTCCAGGCTAAAAGTTGCCAGCCTGCCTCTGTGTATATTACACATGATCAGAGTCTACCCAAGGCCTGTTTAAGCACAAGGTTCTAAATTTACTAAGCAGTGAGATTGCAGTGAGATTGAAAAGTGGGGATGCACTTTTCAATATCACTGCAATATTCAAATATACGCCAAGATCTGCTACTGCTAATAACACTCTGTAGTGACAGGCAAGACTAGGACCGGATCAACAGTTATAGCACCCTGTGTTCCTCCTTCCTTGTTATCCAAATACATTCAAAAATGCTACAGCTATTTACTTTCATTACAAAATCTTGCAAAAGAGATAATAAATAAATAAAATATATTAATAATTCTAAAATTTACTATAACATAAACATATATATATATATTTTATATATTTATGTTAATCAAAAAGGAGTCTGTAATTTACCCCTGGGGACACTCACAATTGCTTTAGGAAAAAGTTTCTTTTTTTCTTGAATAATCATCATGGTCCCTACAAAACGGCCATACACGAAGAACATCCATACAGTGCAAAGGAAATAAATGAAAAAATCAAAATAAAAACAGTAATGAAGTAATTGAATATCCAGCATTGTTCATAGAAATACTAAGTGTTCCGTTATTCCCTGTCCATGGGATGCTAAACCAGTATAGACAGGACTGTCCCGCTGTCCCTCCTGCCTTCCAGTTTGTCCCGTTAAGGGGACAAATACGTCACTGTGTTTTTTTTTCATATAGCTGAATTTCTAATTTACCTGAACTGGTTTTGCAGTTTTCTTTGCTTCTTTTCTATTTACATACCAGCATATTTCAAGTGGCAGTATGGCAGTGCATAATATGACATGGGTGTTAGTCATTACAACTACTGAACTGACATATTTTATAATGTTTATAACACATGCCTTAAACATTTAAGGTATGTATAGAGAGTATGGTATCAAAGGAGAATTCCATTGTTGACTGTTGCGAAATAAATCCCACCTAACCTGATTTATCCATTGCTTAGCGTTGTCTAGTCATCCTGACTAATCTGATCTTTAGAACCCAACCCTTAACGCCACCTTTTCCCACTGCTTGACACTGACTATTGTGTATTGTTATTCTGCTGATAGCACCCAGCAATGAAAATGATGTGTGTTTCAGTTTTTTGCATAACTATGTAAATATTTCTTAACGAAATCAGGCATAGAGAATACACAAACGCACACACATATATAAATACAAAAATGACAACATATAGAAACACAGAATTATTTCCAATAAAACATGTAAAGCAAAATACTTGTCTCCGAGCTAAGAGCAGAAAAGGTGCACGGTATTCCTTACAGCTACAATATCTTTGGCTTCAATTCCCCATGCATCTGAATAACACTTTACTCTCTAAAGAGAATATTTTATGTGCTTCATAGCCACAATTTTTCGCAGTTTCTGGCAACAATCCACATCGCTGTCACTGGAAATGTTTTCCCTAAAGCAACCACATTGGAAGTTTTGGAGCAGACATAATATGTCCTTAAGATATGTACAGTTACTAAGCTCACCTCCAGGATGTTTAGATAATTCTACCACATTCTTCTTGAAAAGACAACCCAAATCATGGCTGATCTTCACTGTTTCCTTGGAGGTTATTTATGAAGAAAAAAATGACTGTTTAGCTTCCTATTAAAATAGCTCATACTCAATTACTGCTACCTTTAAGAGTATGGGAAGATTTTGCGCAATATAAACAGGAATCTGATCCACACTCATGCAAGTAACCGGGCATAGCAGAAGAATATGGCCCGCACACTGCTCCCTCCCAGGAGAAACCAAAAGCTGGTAGCATGGGGGTGGGGTAAAGGACGTGGTTTATGCAAATCATACCCGAAAGCCCCATGCTTGGATGGCAAATGCATACAATTTTATTGTGGGTGAGTACTTGACATCATCGAGTTCAGCCCTCCATAGTAACATTTGGGGCTGGAGAGACAGTGATTTACATTGAATCACTGCTTTAGCCCAGAATGGCAAATCTCCTGGGATCCCAGGAAAAATGTCTGACTTCTGGGAGTCTCCCGGGAAAGTCGTCAACCCTGCAATTACTATTATCATCACTGTCTATGAAAACATTAACAATTAACCAGCCAGGTGGAGGAAACATATCATATATGTTGTGGTCAGTTTAAAGATATTTGCCATGATGCTGAGTTAGGCAACATTGATCCTAGAAATTGTATTTCTTATAATACACAAGGATAATGACTGGTTTTGCATATAACCTTATACACTTTTATTTGTGCAAATCAAAGTTGTCTGTGTGTATATCTACACATAATAAAATAGCCTTTTATTACAATGTAACATCATTTTGCCGAGGTGCAAAGCTGCTTCTGCTCATAACTTCATTGAACTATACAGTATACTACTAAAATGAACAAAAAGGTGTGTACCTTATATTGTTCAAATATAGTTTCATATATATTGCTGTCTTTACTTATTTTGCTATGTGTGTAACCTGATGAAAGACACAGTTTAGTGACTGAAACGTCGGAATGATGGAATGATCTTGTACTAAGATATACAATAAATACCTATTATATTCATCTGATACAAGCCTGCTGAGTGCCTGTACTATATTGGACTACATTGGACTTAACATTACAGAGCACCAACAGCAGTTACCTGAATAAGGAGTTAGTGCCGGTGTTTCCTAAAAGTACTATATATATATATATATATATATATATATATATATATATATATATATATCCTGTCAGGGGTGAAGTGGCGGGGAGCAGGTGAGCAGATGTCTGTCACGCAGTATATATATATATATATATATATATATATTTGTCCAAATATTGATTTCTACATCATAATCCAAATAACAAACGAAGGACTGGTCTGATTTAAAGTACCTGATTCGGTCCTTAATGTTATCTTCTTGTAGTGCCTTGCTATTGTAGGACTGGTCCCTCTCGCCATCAAGGGGCTTAGTTAACTGCTCTTCCGATCAACGGCAGAGGTCAGGATGCAGGCCTGTGTGGCTGATCGAACACTCATTTAAACACACTTTCTGCCACAAATCTATTTCCATGTTGTTTGCCTTTTCTGCATTTCAATGTTGTTGTTTTTAGGAGCAGTTGAGGTTCTTTTTATTTTTTCTTCAGTTTTAAAAATACGTAAATCTTTGTCCTTTATGTTCTTGAATTCTATTCCTATATAGAAAGACCTCAAGGCATTGCAAAAAATGAATAGAGGAATGAATGTTGGAAAAAATTTTACACACATAATCACTTTTTAGAAACAAGGTATGTTAGGGTACTGTAGATTTTTCTCTAATGCAGACAGTTCATCAGCAGTCAGCACAATGGAACATATAAATAGCAACCTTGTTCTCTCAAATAACAGCCCTTCAAGCTACTCTTATTCCACCTGAAATTTCCATTGTTCTAATGGTGGTGAAATCTGATAAAGTGATTAAAGGGAAGTCATTATGATTGTTGCAAGTAAAGCTCCTGGTTAGTCCTGGATCGTGGTCACTGTTTGAATTCATCATTAGATATTCGGTTTATAAAGTCTGGCATAAATGGTCAAAATATAACAATTTGCTTACACTAATGAATAGGACTAGTTTTGATAACAAAAAAAGTAAATGCTGAATTGTGACTCTTATTGTATATGTGTTTCTGTAAGTGTTGTGTTGTTTCCGTTATTTGAATTGATCCACTATTATGACAAAGAGATGTTTTCTGACCACTAATATTGGAAATGTCCACTTTTGGTACTGTGGCTAATGCGTGGGCACTGCAGTACCAGGACTTACCAAAAGGGGTCTGGATCCAGAAGATATGAAAATGATTGTGGTAGTAATAAAATAGTAATAATCCATACATATTTGGTAAACATGACATCTGAGACCCTCAGTTTACATCTAATGCAGACTACACTCTGGGTTTTTTTACTGCTGAAAATTGGCTAAAGAGTTTCATCAAATATTTGAAATGTATACTGTCCAGTATGCTTTAGAATTTGATTATGTGTGTATATGGAAGAACCCATAGGCCTGAGCTGCAATAAATAAAAGAATGGGGCCGGTCTCCCCTCCTCCCTTCCTGTGTCCTCAAAGGATGCAGCCTATGGGGTTTAGTTAGGGGTGGGTTTCTTCCTTCTTTAGGAGATTTTTTGTTCACTTGTTTTTTTTGTTTTCACGCATATGGAGCTGCTTCACACCGGTATTCTTGGGAAGCCACCAAATTGTCTCAATACAATACTATGGAAAACACAAAGTGGAACATCATAATACAGAGTAGCTCCCTTACATACTCAGGGTACACTTAAACAAATGTATATATTATCCCCACAATAAAAAAGTCCAAAGTTATTTATATGGTCTTTTGTGACAGTCTTTTCCACAGAATTTTACATATCTTCACTTTGAGCTGCAATACTCAAAATGAAGAAAAATTATATAGTAAAGTTTGTTTTAATCCACATATAAAGAATCCTGATGTTCCACACATGTTTTCTCTTGAAAAGAACCCAAGAGAAAATGAATTTCCACTTCTTCTCCGTTTCCTCAACAATCCTTTTCTCACACTTCTCAGAACTCCATTTTCCTCTCAGTACTACCCCAAAAGGCAAAAGAAGGTACTATAGTGTAGATCATACAGATTCCTTCCCCCTGTATCAACCAGATTCCACTTATGTGGTTACACTTTTTGTGTCTGCAAGACCGATCCTCGATCAATATCCATTATGAATCCACCCGACGACCAGACCACACCTCTAACCGTATTCCTCCAATACAAATATAAATAATTGTGCAGAATGTAGATCAAGTGGCCCCTATCGAGAACCGCTGCACTTATGTGGTATTTGTCTTGTCTTAGCGCCTGTAATATATCTGGTTCGCCTGTAATATATTTGGGAGAGAAATTAAACACAATATTCCCTCCTCAATTGAAGATATTTTTATTATACACACAAAAGATATTTAAAACTCGCAGTCATACTCCACCATGTGCCACCAGATGAAAAAAAAAAATATATATATATAGACAAGTCCCCGGGTTGCTGTACTGTCTGATGAATAGGGCCCAACATGCAGCAAATTGTATATATACCCATTGTATATGGGTCATCCGAATTTATAGCATAAATATGGATGCCTCTTTTTGTTCTTCATTCAAATTTGTAAGGTTAATATCAATTAGTTATTCTGGTAGTTAAAATCTTTGACCCCCACTGCTTCTGTATCCACCTTATCCAGCCCACACAAATGATAGCGAACAATTATAATTAGGTTCAATTTAACTTTAAATCTGTGCTCCCTATTTAAACGCATTATATGTCTCTATGTCTTTATTGTGTCCAAGTTATTGTCTCGGGTTATGGAATGGGGTTAGGGTGAGACTTGTCATCAGCCGTTTGGCAATTTATTATAAACAAAACCGAGCCAATGGGAATCATCATTTAACACACAAATTGGGTGGGGCAGGCTTATCACCATATCATGTCTGTGATCCCGATTTATCACCATTCTCCTCTAGCCATGAGTCTTGGACAGCACTTCTTCAGCTATATACACATCATCTATGTCCAGGGCTCGTGCTAGATTTCCGTCGCGATGTGATGATGTTGCCTCGCTGCAAAACTACCAAGGAGAGTAGTTTTGATTTTTTTATACTGCCCGTCTGCTGGCCGGGCAGGCCCTGCCTATCTCAAGCCCTGTCCTAGAAAATTATCCAGGCTACTTACAAGAGGACGAGAACTCACAATGCATATTTTCTGCTTTCATCTTATACAGCCTCACCAATATGTTTGGCAGTAAGTTATTGTCAATAGATGTGTTTTGATGCTGTGCTGGAAAATGTAAAATTGTTTAAGCAAATCTACATGCTGTAGACAGTNGGGAAACACTAAACCCTTTGTAACACCAACATAAGTATTAAACTGCCCACACTCAACATTATTCTTTCATTTCCAATTTCCCAGACATTACAGCATATNTAGAGCTAAAACCAGTAATCCTGGGTGTGAGTGTGGAGGAATTAATTTAGTCTAAATCTATGTTATAATAATCTATGATGTTTTCACCTGGTATGACTTATATGGCTGTGCCATGGCATTTATTTGTCCCCATTATAACCTGCACTACTTTATAACATTTAGGGCATAGGAGGGTGGCTCAGAAACATGGCTGGATTGAATAAACCCAGAAGGGTCTAAATGCTTTTGTGAGACTTTGAACTTGCATAGTTTANGAAGTTAAACTAGATACATATTTGTGCTGGAAGCTTGGGAACTGTATCTGGTACAATGTGCTTGACAGAATGAACGGAAAAATATTTTGAAGTCATGTTGGAGTTATTGCTACTTTTTAATGCATATACCCCCTTCCTCCCTTTTTTCCTCCCTTTTTCTATTCTGTACTACACAGAGATAAAACAGAGTGGCAGACAATAAACAATATGATGAAGGACATTGAAAAACAATGAGACGATACGAGAGCCGCCGAATGGAATGAGAGCTAATTCCAGGGTACAATGCCTTATTTTACAATACAATACAGCATAGCGAATTGTTAAATCAAACAGAAACAACAAACAAACAAGTAGAACAGCCGCCTTCCACCATGCCACGTCAGTGATCCATCCACAGCCAGGTGAGGAATAATAGAGCGGAAAGATCAAGACTGTCAAGTAAGGAAAAGGAGAAGGGACAAAAGAGCAGAGAGCTTAAAGAGTAAGAGGAAGAAAAGGGGACCTAAGTAGGGAGAGGGTCAATGGAGATGGGGACTGTGATGTCCAGGAGCTTCTGCGCATACCAGGGGGTTGTTTGGAAATAATCNAGGCGTAGTCGTTTAGTATGGGAAGGGAGGGACTATATATAGGGGTTCCAGCAATGAAACAGACCCGGCACCATGAGTTGCCTCACCTATTACTTACATCGGTATCTGGCACCACCAAGGTTTATTCGGACAGTGCGCACACTATTGCCAGAGNCCTTTAGTTCCTCCTTTTAACAAACCACAAATATACGTTACAAGGATTATCATAAACCCAATATGACCTCTTCTGTTACAACTATGTATCATTTATAAACCAAAATATTCCACACGTGAATCCGTAACAACACAGAGACAGGAACTTTT
>JABWIB010000387.1:134916-149608 GCA_016617825.1 Platyplectrum ornatum
AAGCATTTTTTATATTTTAGGAAAAAAAAACGAATGTTAGTAAAGGTTCGCCTTTAAAGATGAACTGGTTTGAATTTTAAAATAAATGTAGTTATCCATTCATTCATTGTTAACAGAGGTTTGGGTAATTATTGTTATAAGCAGAAAAATAATTACCATTAGCACAAAATACCCTTTACTATGTAGCTGTGCACATGACTGAGTAAATGAGGACCAAAAGAAAGTCACGATTAGCATAAGTAGTTAGCATGGTAAATTCTTTTTCATTACAATAATTAATGAGATAAAGTATTCCAATTAACAAGACCTATCCATTACCCAAAATATCAGGAAGGACCCATCAATGTCCAGCCCTATATAAACTTCTAAAAAAGTTTATTTTATTTTATTTTGTATTTTTTTTAAACAAATGAAATCTCCCTTGACTCTTTTTCAAGTGTTAACCCCTGCAGCTCTGTAGTAATAAAACCATCCACTAATAATTGAATATTGCTAATATTGTTAATTCGATCTCTGCTGGCTTTTTCACTGTAGACTCATAGCCCCGGTACCTTATTTCTAATTTGTCTGTACAAGATGATGGACTGTGGCTCTATAGACTATAGATCAATCTGAAAGATGAAGGTTACTAAGGCACAAATTATGAGCACAATGGCTTTTGTCGGAAAATTGCCTACAGTTAAAGGTTATAAGGGTGCAGTGCTTTAGTGTAGCTATCCAAATGACAGATATATTAAACAAAGGGGATTTATTATTATTTGGGCGGTAAACCAAGCAATTATGCAAAAATGAAATGAGAGTTATTTCTAAGCCCAAAATGTTCTGGATAGATTTGCAAACGATGATATTCTATCTCTCATATTCCTATTACACACTATAGAATTGTAAAGCGCTACTTAATCTGATGGCGNTGTTAATAAATAAATATTTAGAAGTAATAGAATGGCAGCTATAATCTTATTGGTTGCTATGGTTAACATCTCCACTTTTCATAGTTTAGCAATATATAGCAATATATATATATATATATATCTGGTCCAGGTTCTGCATTTATGCACATTTTCTGCTCTATATGAATGGAAAACATTCACATTGAGTGCATGCCCACGGACCAGACATCCGCTACAGTGCTAGGTGCGACATGTGTATAGTGTGTATGCAAGATGGGAGGGCTAGGCATGTTAATCATACAAAAAGGGGCATGACTAAGCTCCTACATACCACACATAGGGGTATATTTACTAAGCCGCGAGTTTGCAGTGAGATTGGAAAGTGGAGATGTTGCCCATAGCAACCAATCAGATTCAAGTTTAATTTTACACACTGGAGAATGTGAACTCGTATCTGACTGGTTGCCATGGGCCACATCTCCACTTTCCAATCTCACTGCAAACTCACGGCTTAGTAAATATACCCCATAAAGTGGGATCAGTGCATATATTTGATAGTACAGCCCTGATGTTGTAAGTCATGTGCATGCCAGCGGAATGGTCTGCCTGCAACCAGAGCTAATGCTAGGTCTCTGGGCATCAGCACCAGCCCTGGTAGCAGCAGACCTAGCACTGCCCCCTCCCTTTCTCCAGTTTCTCCAGTTTACATAGGAGAGAGGGCACCACCATTCTATAGATGAGTGACAGGCCCCCTCCTCGGCATGTTAATGAAGGCAGAGTTGCCTATGCAGGGTTATGGATCCAGACCACTGTTACTGATAAGGAATACTTTATAAATAGGGTTACACATGTTGTATACATATTTAGCGTGTGTTATTATACATATGAAACTTCCCAATGCTTTCCATTATTTTTGGTGTTGGCACTAGAAGCTCGGCTACAATAAATGACCTGCAAAGATAAGCAGCCAATTTCATGTCAATAGAAATTTGCTTTGATGAACACTCTGTCAGTTGCACATTTCCTGCTATACCATTCTATAGGTAAGGGAGAAAAATGATTGCACCCACCACTGAGCAATTGATCGTCAGCTTCTTTGGGCTGCCATAGCGTTACATATGAGCATCGCATTTTCAGACCTTATCTAACAAATGACCTATTTTTGACCTGTTTTCCTACATGATTAACACTCTTCAGGCAGTCATCTCTATGCTTCCCTCGCCAAATTAAAGAGCAAGACCCGCATCCCTGTTAGATGTGCTCACATTTAAGCAGTGTCATGTGGTCAGTAGCCCATGGCAATATACTAAATTAAAGGCCTAATGTAGAATCCTTCCCCGAGCCTGACAAATAATGAATTGAAAACTCCAAGCCCCACAGGACACAGTCTGGTATAGAGCTACTTCATAGCGAGCTGCAGACTAACAACAGTCCCTTGGCTGTCATTCAGAAATAAAGGACTTGTTTAATTTTATTCACTGCAGGAAGCAAAACAATAGTATCTTCTTTAACTAACAACTAGTTTGTTGAAATGCCTCATTGAGGAAATCCATCTTTAAACTGACCCCTTTCCTATACTGGAAGAATGAGGTTACTATATATTACATTACTGAAAGATTGAGTGCTACTATTATATGATTTATGTGTGTATGAGCTGAAATAAAGTAAGGTACCGTGGGTAGAAAAGGAAACAATAACTGTCTTGTAGCGTTCAGTTTTTTCTCAAAAACTCTAAAAAAACAAGCCTTAATAAACAGCTTAATAAATGTAGGCGGCAATACAAGGAACAGTGGCATTAAAGGTAACATGCAAAAGATACAGCAACAACGCAAAGAACTTTCTAACAATTGTACATTAATAATGTTACCGGTCTAACTATATGTGCCTACGATTGTGCAGTTTATCTTATTTGTTACTGCTCAAATATCATCTTACAGGGTTTATTACATTATTATTATTATGATTACCGGCACAAAGTGTCCACAGTGCAATACAATACACAGAGACAGAATGGGTGGGGAAAGGACTCCNGCGANGCTNTCATTGGGGTGCTGTGGAATGTTTTCCCAACGTGGTGGCACATTGCTAGTGTTACTTAGAAGCACAATTTGACTTCTTGTATAGGAGCTACAAAAGATTTGATGTCAATCTGAAGTATTTCTTAATTTATTTTGTCTTAGGAGTGCCACGAAAGATTATGTTGACCCTAAAGGTGACTGAGAAGGTTTGGGAACCACTGAACTAACGGTATGTTTTTGAGGTGTGGGAGGAAATCTGGGTACCCGAGGAAATTCACGCAGACACAGGGATCAAAGTTGCAACCTTAGCACTGGGAGGCATCAGTGCTACANATGAGCTATCCATGCTATTTAACATGATCTTATGGCATATACTATTCCAGACNTCAACTGTGCTTGGAGCCCTAGGCCTAGCAGCAGTGGAAATCCAAAGCCAGCTCCCCGCTGTAACTCCCATGCAGGTAAAGAAAAGCCACTCGCCTTTCACTCATGAGANCTCTAATAGCAGAACCTTACCTTAATAATTCAGCACTGTGCTACGTACAATGATACATGTGCACACACCGGTCATGTATGCTCCTCGCAACCGGAAACTGGTTGTTTTGCAGAGGTCTGGGTGAGGTCCAAAGAGTCTATTTTCCTTAAAATAGTTTATTATAGATAACTGGAAACCAATGTGGTAATAGCTATACATGCATATAGTGACATCCAATGTCAGACTTAGGAACAGGAATACAACTATGTATTTAAAATTATGTATTATGTATAAATTATTTTTAGTATTCGACAAATTATTATTATTATTATTATGGCATTGGGACACTACATAAATATTCAAGATGTCTCCATTAATATTAACTTGGAATAAAACTTACTTCAGACACATTACTCTGTATCTGTCTGGGAGTCAATAAAAGTATCATTTGGAATTAGTAAATAAAATATCTGACATTTGCAATGGATTATTTTTAATGACGGCAAAATTCTGCTCAGATCATTTTCTTTAAATATGGAATAACATGATTCCTATAAAGTAAATTCCCTTGAATTCCAACCCAAAGGAGGACATACGTGTCTAATTTTAGCCTGACTTATAATTAGTGTATCCTGAAATGACTACATCTGTTAGTATGACTGTATGATGAGAATGTGCTCTGATTACATTTTACCATTTTGTATCTAGACATTGGATGCAGTGAGAAATGAAGGTTAAGAATAAAACATGATTCTGTTGCAGACATGTTATTAAAATATTCTACATACTAAACTACTGTAAAATAGAAGATACAGAATGTGGCATATATCCACACTCATTATCTTGTCTTACTTACTAGCATGCTTTTCCTGGTAATGTACCACTGAGATAAACTTGACTTTCACTGTTTTCTGTAATATATTCCACTGTAATTCACAATACTCCTCCAATACACCCTGATGTCAAGCTTTAACCTACAGGCTATGAAAATGTTTTGGGTGTCTGCTAAGTACCACCTGGGGGATAATGTAATGCCATATGGAATTAGACTCTAGTACTTTCATTAATGTCTCTGCATTCCACAAAGTCTGAATTTTGGCATTTAGATTAATGCAGGAGACAGGGAGGGAGAGGCTGCCCTGTCTCCCAGAGCCTCCTTCTTCTTTGAGTGAACATGCAGCAAAGACGGATGACAGAATGGGACTCCCACTTGCCGATACATTCCATTCCTCCCTTCCATGAATTTCTAACCTATATCAAACTTCATATACCAGAAGAAATGCACTGCTCAGGGAAAACTATATGCAGAAATGTCTTTATTTCCCTCTTATACAGCCAAGCACTTCTAAAGAAGTGTACAGTCCCTGGATACTACTGCGTACACACACACACACAAATATATGCTCTTAAAAATAAAATGTTAAAAGCATACCGATTTCCTGGCATCAGTGCATATATTATTATATGGTTGCACAAAGGTGCACACACACACACGCATAGAAACAACTATTGCAATCAGGCTAAAAGATGCGTTACACTATAGGCAACAGACTTTCCTATGAATCCTTGGATGTACTTTCACTGTAGACAGAACCAGAACTGTAGACAGAACGTGCACCAATGAAAGGAATGTAAATATGTAATTGTGTTTAAGCATTTTCTTTAGGAAATCTTTTGTAAAAGTGCAAGACAAAAATAAGCAGATTTTAATTATTAGTATTAATTATTTAGGAACGGTTCCAGGATCCTGTGTGCAGGCCAGCTTCCTCATGTACCTCACGCTCCACATGTTTGTAATTCCCCTTGCCTGATTACATTATACTAAGTGGCCGGGGGAAGATGTAAATGAAGGAATTGGGGCAGGGTTTGGGGTGATTTGCGTGGTCGGTGGTCGCATGGACCGCTGATCTGCACAAATGAGTTAAGCTGTTAGACCCCTTTTTCAAGCCGAGACACGAAAGTGAGAGGAAGGTTCGGGCGTCCGTATAGGCATGTACAATTCAGGGTCTGGGCCTAAATTCAGAAAGTGGGGAGTTTGCTGGGGAATTGAAAAGTGGGGATGTTGCCCATAGCAGCCAATCAGATTCAAGCTCTCAGTTTCATTTTATATAGTGGAGAATGTGATTGTGAATCTGATTGGTTGCTATGGGCAACATCCCCACTTTTCAATTCCCCAGAAAACTCCCCGCTTACTGAATTTAGGCCTTGATCCTTAATGTATAAACCTAAAGGTATTAGTGAAGTCTGACAGTAAAAAGGTTAATAATTAAAAATATATGTATATACTTGTTATGTATAACAAGTAAAAAGCACAAATTAGCTGAGTGTATTAGTTAATTATTAAAAAATTAAAACGAAATAACAAATATCCTTAAAATTATGTCACATGCTGGAATATGGTGCAAATTGCAGTTTAGAAATCATCTCCTTGGGACAGGTACAAATGTGACTATCATTATTTATCTATTAACAGGTTTTACATAGCATCTTCATAATACATTTTACAAATGTAAATATCATTATTAGAAGTGGTTAGTGACATAGGACGGGGTGGATAGGAGAACCCTGGTCGCAAGCTTACAATCTATTGTATAAGACATTGGGTTTGATACTAAAATACAGAAGTTGTAAACATTACACAATGGACCAGCTATGTAGTAGAAGTAAAGCGTGAGAGTTTGGAGAGTAGACAGTAGTCTTAATGGTCAAGGAAAGTTATTTACCAGACCAAGAGATGTCCTGTAACTGGGAATCAGAGCATTAATGAAGTGTAGAAGACTTTGCAAATGACTATGATCATATTCCAAATGCAAGCACACAAGACAGTTTAGGTATGGGTGGCAAACCCACAATATCTGAATTTGCCTATATGTTCAGCTTAGTCACAAAGAAAGGTGAACCAAGAGCTAATGCAAGTACATGGTTCACTTCAGAGCAAGCTCATAGTGTTTATAAAATGATCATTATTGTAGCATCATTACCCTATGGTTAATATCTTACTTGTATGCTTTCTATCCAACTTGTAGTTTGTTATCATTTTATAGATTTCCTCGAACACAAACGTACCACCACTACCAACTTTATTGGTGCCAGTTGTATACTATAGGAATGGAAGGATTCTAAAAACTCATTGCAAATCTTAGTGGGGCATTATTAACTTTATTACACATTACTTATGTGTAATAAATTTTATGTTAAAAACAAAGAACCATTTATATACATATATATATATATATATATATATATATATATATATATAATATTGTCATATCAACAATTTGGCATCAGAAGGAAACTTTTAAAAATGCAATCGTTTTATCTGGATTATTTTTAATTTAGCTTTGAATATTTCTATTATGTATTGTGTGCAGTCAAATGAAATGTGAAATTATTGAAACAGCCTGCCCCGTATAAAAGATCAGCATTGTCTCTTTCTGACATGTTGACTTATGCAGGAGCACATTTCCATCTCATTAGAATGATACAACTTCTTAATGTTTTTCCCCATTATAGATATGCATTTATTCCAGCATATTTTCTCTTATCGGCAGCAACACCTCTTAGATCTCCCTTCATTGTAATTTATGAATACTGCACTCAGAAGTACAAAAAAGCAGACTTCTTAAACACTCTAATGTGTAATACGTCTCATAACATTCCAGCCTGATGAGGTCACAACGTTGTAGGGTCCTGTCTCATCAATTAGTAAAACTAGCACAAAAGAGATATCTCCACATACGCTGCGATATCTACACTCACTATTATCTACTGAATTTAGACTTGTGTCCAAAAACATTAAAATACATTCATGCTCCCAACCAATGCCAATGCCAAGTTCAGTGTTTGTTGTACCAGCATGATTTATGACATGTACTGTCATTTTTTAAGTTAAAAAAAATAAAAATCCCAAATTTGGATGTGATACTTTTATTTATACTTTTTGAGTAGTACTTAAAGTGGATTACTGTGACATGCTATCATCCCTAGGACTGAAGCTTTGTACTACAGGGATTCCCTGACTCATCCATAACTCCCAACTGTCCCTCTTTCAGCGGGACAGTCCCGCTTTGGGGGGACTGTCCCGCTGTCCCCCCCGCCTCCCAGTTTGTTTCTAAGGGAACAAACATGATAATTCATTTATTTTTTACATTAGCTATGACCCGCGGCATTGAAAGGGGCGGGGTCGGCGGTTTCGGGCAGAGTATGGTGGGGCGGAACTATCCAGGGGCGAGGCTTAAATGTCACAACCTCAGACCCCTTATGATAGGAGGTATTGACTCGTGTGCCAGCAGTCTTTGCTCTGAGCTAAGTCATGTAGCTATATTTATTAAACTGTGTGAATGGAAAAGGGGAGATGTTGCCCATAGCAACCAATTATATTCTCTATTTCATTTTACATACTGGTTAATGTCTGCTTGTATGTGATTGGTTGCCTTTGGCAACAGCTTCACTTTTCCATTCATGCAGTTTGGTAAATATAGGCCATGCAGTCTCTGTTTGCCAGTAATGATGTTCATTAAATCTGATGATGGAGAGAATAGCCAGTATATTCTATGTAGAGGTGTAGAGATCCCTTAATTCAGCCCTGCATACCACACAATGCCTCTTTCTGTCTGAACAGAAGAATGTTAAATATTGAACACATCTGTATATCATTCAATGTAACATGAGATATATGTGTCCTCAACAGCTAGGAAGCAGTTGCTCTAGATAAGGTCTGCCCCATTCCATCTAGTATTGTCTAGTATTGTCTTTTTCCTGTAGAATTAAATGCAATATCACAATCCATTACCATCCAGGTCCTTCTATAACACTGATTGAAGGGCAGCCTCCTCCATCTTCAATGATGAGCGACATAATGGTAGCATTGCATAGTCCAGCAAACGTTAATTACATGTTTCAGTGGACATGACTTAGCGCCAGTGAACTCGTCCATCTTTACTTAGATCATTGATGGTTTATTCATGGAAGGAAGGATCAGCAAGAAATGTTGCTATACTGAGAGTAAAAATAATTTTTAGAGGTATATTGGTAAACAGTTGGTCCCAACGCTGGACCAACTCCATAATTCATAATTTCAGTGTTGATTTGTATTAGAGGTAGATGATAAAGAAAGAAATGTTATAGTAAACACATACCATTATGTAACACATCAGATTTATAGGTGTACAATATTGTGTTACAATTACAGAAGTGCAGGTGGGTCAGGAACATTATGTAAGTGATTATATAGTTCGTGTTTGTATGTACACAATACCTATTTATTACACTTCCATTTCGACTTTTGCAGGAATTGTGTAAGACGAACACAGAAACTTGCACAAAGAACATATGCTTAATGTTAACCACAAAGGCAAAACGGAAAGCTAGTTTCTTAATACCTCAGGTCAACATTTGTTTCCAGTTGTGGTCAGGGTAAACCTGAAGGATCAAAACTAATGATTAACGAGGATGTTAAAAAAAACCTGAGATCAGTGTGGCTTCTGTTAACCCTGAAAATATGGTTCTTAACCTCCTCACTTTTATGAACCATGCATTGAATCTGTCTAACTGGGAATCAAGGTTACGAATGACTTAGAAAGATGGAATGGTAGGCAAATAAGCCTAAAATCCTAGCAATATGCTTATTATGTTCTGAATGTCTATTTGCCTTCATCATGATATAGGTTTTATATTTGTATTTATTTTGGTTCTTGTTCCCCATTTGTACATAACACAGAACGCTTTCTACCTTATTTTCATATATAGCTGAGAGCCGGATTAAGGCATCAGGGGTCCCAGTTGACTTAAGACTGGGTGCTCCCCACAATAGTAGTTACCATGCATTGTAATCCCCCCACTGACGCAGCCAACCCAGAGCAGGGGCTCCTGATTTACCATGACCTGTGGCAGTGGGGGGGGGCATTGGTGGGGGGCAGGGGGTCCCTCAAAGAGTGGGCCCCAGGGCACTGAACCCCCTCCCCCCCTGTTCTTACTGGAAAATTTCAATTCAGCGTAATTTAGGTGGGCCGGGGTGAAGGAGCGGCCTAGAGGCTGGAACCTCTATTGCGCACAACATTGTTCTGTACTCCGTAATTCCATGGAGTGCGCATTCGGGCAGTTCTATATATCAATGTTATAGGGAATGAAATATATAAATTGTGTCACATATATTCACCTCCATTCCTCTTAGAATGGTATCTTTACCAGCCAACTAAACGAAAAAGAATGAAAACCACTCATCTATCAGCACATATTGTGTTTATGTGTTGCCATATTGACACAATCTGCTCTGTACAATTCACCTACTCCATTACTGTTCAGCATTTACTTGTGAATTGTGACCAACACTAGTTTGTTTATATTAATAACAGCTGCCTAGCTACAGTAAATATATATTTCCATTTGTCAGAATATGCCATTACACTAGTAAAACACTTCCAGGGTACATGAGGTGAAATATGCACCTATCACTTGAAGATGGGAAAAACATGTATCGGTGGTTTCAAAGGATTCAATACTGTCTTGTTTCTTATTTACCATTTCTCCTAACCCATATCTCTGAAGGCTAGGCTATGTTTCCCTTCCTGTTCACCTTTTGTCTTCTCTGATGCTTTGTTTTTGCTGGGTGTCTCTCTTTGCTTTGGCCTTTGACCTGGAGGATTATGCATACCAGTTGCAAAAATAAAGCCTGATGTGCTATACGTGAATGTGTAAAGAAGAGTTCACTTATTCCCTTGTAAGTGTGTAATGGAGTGCACGTATATGAGCGATGACCACCATGAAATACAAGTCATAGCGGTTTAACTGCTATGAGGTTACTGTGCTGTATTTTGTAAGTAAAACAGCTAATTATTTTTTGTTGGAGCAATAGAAGTACAAATGGTAAACCACCCATTAGTTAAAACATTGATTGTTGCACCCAGAATTAATACAAAGCATGGGTGTAAACAGGGTGCTGATCCAGAGATGCACATCCACCCATCTTTCACTGAGAAAATGAGTGCCCATGTAGAGCATCTGCATCTTGCCGCCCTGTGATAGTGGAGCCATTCTAGGGAGTACATTTATATGGGAAATTGACCATTACAACAAATGGCTTTTCCATCAAATATAATCAATGCAAGTGATTAAACATTCAAACAGAAAACTGGGACATTCCAGTGGACGTACTATTGAACTTACGAGTAAAGTCACAAGTGGGCAAAACCATGTTGAATTGCAGGGGAGATACATTTCATTAGTTTCAATGAGTCTTACAGGTGAGAGATGATGTTTCCTAGCCCAAGTCTAATAACAGTGTAACAGTAACACAAAATGCAAAAATAAAGTATTCTCCCAATGCCATTGTGCATACACCAACTACAACTTTACACTACGTTTTCTGAGGAGTAACACCACAAGGTAATGCAAACATGCTTCCATTTTCTCTTTATAAGTTGCAAGTTGCAATTTTTGTTTTCAAGCCTTCAAAGATAAGTTAGTAATTTCTGCAATTTATCTTAACCAAGGCAGAATAGATGATTTCTAGCTGTTAACTTCATTGTAAAGTTCAACCCTACCATGACATGGCATTTTATACTGAATATCCTTTTTTACATGTGCACCATGAACGCTCATGTTGTCACTCATCATTTTATGCAAATAGTCTCTGTAATTAGCTATACTTTCAGATTACCATAGTTTTAACTGGCGTCTATGATAATGTATAATATTTCATACAATGCATTTGGAATTATAGCAATTTCCAGAATGGAATTTATTGATCCTCCATTATCAATGTGCGCTACTATATTCATCACAGAGTGAATACCTTACTTACTTACTACACATGTTATTCTGAATTATGTGCATGTACTTTACTTTATGAAATAATTATTAATATAAGGTCATAGTCACATACAGCATGGGAAAATATTCATCCATAATCCATTAATGATGCTCTAAAGTTCTAAATAATAAATACATTAATACTGAGAGACTTCTCTATGTAAGGTGTCATCTATGGTGTAGTCAGTGCATTCGATTATTCTATAATGTGATATATCTATATGTGATAGATGACCATTAGATGGTGTTATTCCCTATGACTGGGGTTCTCAATCTGAAAACCACAGTCTGGTTTTATGTGGGTCAGCAGATCAGTGTTATAAGGAGTCAGACAAAAGTATTTTTATATCATTCTAAATATGTAATGAATATATATATATATATATATATATATGAGATGTGGGTATGTGAATAAGGCTCTGTGAAAATATGTTAAAGGCCTAAGGACATGATGTATTAACAGCAAGATCACAACAAGGTGGAAGGAGGGTTGTAGGTGAAGAAAGGACTTAAGGAGAGGTTAATGACGACTGAATGGGTTTGGTCATTGGTACTTGACCTGACTCCATGGTACAAGTCAAAACAAGGATGAGAGCTCCTGTGCTATGTAATTCTATTTGTACCAATCATTTTATGAAAGTGATATCACTACATGAATATACGGAAACATACAAGGATTGAAATGCATCAGTTCCAATAGCTAGAGAACAACTTTCCACGCACATGTCTGTGAACACAACTTATTAATGTGTGCAACTAAGTATGCTCATATGTATGCATGCAGTGGTAATTCATCATCATTGGAAATGTATTGACTTAATATGCGATTTCATTTGAATCTTCCTGAAGTCAAACATAAATCTGATGGTGATGTGGGCCAAAGGAGAAGTTTACCAATGTTTTTTATAGCCATATATATTATTTATATAACATGAAAATTAATATCTGATTTCTATGTGCTTTATCTGAATTACTCTACTTAATAAATTTTTTTACAAAACAGTAACGTGGAAGAAAATGTTCCTTTTCACAAATTATTATGATTTCACCAAAATGACCAAAAGGTCATAGCTTCCCAGACACCTAAAGTTAAATACAAGCAAAGAAGGAAATACCTCATTTCCCACAGACTAGTACATATAAACTTAGACACAATAGGGTCAAGCTTGTGCCTCTTGCAGTGTTATCCTATCAAATCCAGTCTAGTGGATTGTTTTTTTAGTCTTAACTATTCTGTTACAACAGCTGAAATGACCAAATACATAGAGCAGCTGTAGGCTTTCTGCATGCTTAGAACAAGCTCTTCATTGTACAGATATTCAATCAGCCTCTAAAAAGACTACAACATTTTTTAAATCTCTTGAGAGGATGCAAAGTCTGTATTGCCCCCCTCTGCTTTTCAGCAACAAAATATTCCATTATTTGCCACTCACATAGGGCCATATCCAGACTTAATAACGAATAATGTCCAGAGCTGGGAATTACGCATCAGAGCACTGGTCATACGGACCTAGTTTACTTAGGATCAGCTTTTGGTCTGTGAGGCACGTGTTATGTGTTGAGGACTTGTCATATGGATCTTATTACCTACGACACACATAGCAATGTATGTGTAGGACCTACACACATAGGACTGGATCCAATCATAAGTACTATTGAACTTACGGGCTAGTGGGCAAAACCATGTTGAATGATGTTTCCTAGCCCAAGTCTAATAACAGTGTAACAGTAACACTGGTCAGTATCTGTGTACAATAAGCTAAAGCAAACTATTCTCCTTCATGCAAACACTAACATTCATTTTACCTCCCCTGCAATTCAACATGGTTTTTCCCACTTGCTGGGAAGTTCAATAGTACGTAGGTCTGGATCTGGTCCATACTTCCAAATTTCCATTCATATGGGGAGTGCTGCAACCTTTTACATTTAGAGCATTCTATCGTACAGAGTAGGTTAGTGTTGGACACAAGGCTTGTCTCTTAAGTGTGTATCCAGTCCATAGTTATTATCTTGTGAGTGTTGCAGACAATATTTTTCTCTGATACATTTTAGGCTTAAATAGCTTTAAGTTCCTTGTAGACTACCTTGTAGCCATTTCCGTAACGTGCGCAGCTGCAGGCATCTGACGTCTGTCACTACAAGCGAGAAATATGATCTAGGATTAACATACTGGTTGTGAAGAGTTCTTTGTAATCGGTGAGCTTCATGGTATAATCAGAACTTGTCAACCTCCCATGCTGCTGGCATTATTACACCTGGGCTATATAAGATCAGGAATTACATCAGAGGAGAACTTTTATAAGAATACTACATGGCGGAAAAGGGTTGGATGGTCCATACTATTCAGACATGAGACAATTTGTGTCTTATACAAGGTCTACTAGGTGAATTGTGTTACTTAAACATAACCTTTACTATCAGGATACTGTTAAACTATATCAAAACTACAGTTGAAACAGTATGAAGTATACCTCCCTTATCTCGTTGGTAAAGTTGTATTGCTGACGTGATTATGTTCTATGTTTGTATGTTTTTTCTTTTTATTGCTGTATGTTTTGAATAATAATAATAATAAATACTACTTCATTTAAAAGTTGAAATAGTGAACACCAGTCAACAAGATAAATAGAAAATAAATAAAATAAATTATTGTGATTACAGATAAATATTGAATGATGTATTAAGACTCCTATTAAATTAAAGAATTCTAGTGAACTAAAGTTATATATTGCACAACTGTAAGAATGTCTTATTATTATTATTAATAATAATAATAATAATAATAATAATAACATAGTTGTTATAACTGCTGTATAATAAGTGCTAGAGATATACAAAGTAAAAAACAATACCACTGTTTAAATACATCTTCGCTGATCTTATGCAGTGAGCTGTCCTTCACAAAGCTCCTTGGCACAACGTGTGTTGGTCACCCGCTGTAGCTGCCTGTCAGATCCTGCATCCAGTAATAAACTTGCTTTGCAACGTTGGGCACAGAGATATTGTAGCTGCCCTCTGTGATTGAAGACTTGCAATAATGTGACTCAAATGTATAATTATTTAGGGGTAGGGACACCTTAGTCAGTGGGGTGGCACATGGAAACAGAAACATATTCTTTTCTTTGTTCATCTACTTGTTCTTGTCTTGTAAATTGTTTATCTTATTAATAAGACCCTCTATCTATCTTGGCTTATCTTTGCCCCTTTGCATTGAAACTTGCATTGCACTGTGTTGTCTTATACATATGCATTATTAGTAGTAGTAGTAGTATTACTATTATTATTCTTGATATTGGACCAGGGGGGGAATTCACTAACTGACNATTTCTGCTGAGATTTCATATCGTCAGCGTTCGTCAGTGATCTGAAATCGTCAGTGAATGGTGATGTATAGTATTCAGTAAGTGACGTTTTCTATTGACGATATGTAATGTCTGACGAATGCTGACGATATCCATTGACAAAAAAACTGGTATTCGGCAGGCAATATTGCACTAAAC
>JABWIB010000388.1:2493-13729 GCA_016617825.1 Platyplectrum ornatum
CTGACGATTTTTACAAATCGTCATGACGATGTGTGGGAGAATACAATATTCGTCAGTTAGTGAATTCCATTTTTGTATCCATTGTATTGCAAAAATCGTCACCGCGATATCCCATTGACGAACGTCAAACAAATTGACGAAAAAAAACACATTAGTCACTTAGTGAATACACATTTGTGGAATTCGTCAGCAAAATCGTCAGCCACTATGATTTCTGGAATCGTCCCCCCCCAGGACCGTCGGCCCGGGGCGGGTCCCTACCTGGGTTGCCTCAAGCTATCTATAGCTGGGCCCCGGCAAGAATAATAATATAAGCAGCCTCGGCTCATTCTCCTCCCGCGCCAAACCATACCTAAGTGCTAACATACATCGCTTTCCGCCCACCGCCCAAACAAGAACGTAAAAAGGGAGGGAGGGGAAATCCTGAGAAGGAAAGAGGCCTGGGTTTCCATCTGAGGTCCTTAAATAGACTTACACGCCCCTTCCTGAAGACCTACCCTGACTGTCCCTGGGAGCCAATCACCGGATACCTAGGTGAGTGACATCACAGACTCAGGAAAATTCAGTGGGTTTATCCTCCTCGGGTTAAATTTTTAACCCTGCGTTTACTTTAAACAAAGCTTATGGTGCGTATGAAAGTATTTTACATGCTTAGCCTCTTTATATCCATAATCACCCTTTTGTGATGTGATATAACATGGGCATATTTTTACAGCCTGTCTGTAAATTTTCTCAGTACATTCATGTCAAAAGTTTACAGAAAGTAGGCAATTCATCAACTTTCATATATCCTTATTGCTTATGAGGATGCAACTGGAACAATTTTTCCATGTATTGTATAAACCTTTTTACTAAAAGTAAATCTCATAGTTTAGATGCAGAAGTTGTAGATCCTATAGTCCAGATTAAGACTATGGGATAGGAAAATGGCCGCATTATGCTAAAGCTCATAAATAAGTTCCACATTCCTAGAACAAATCTGGATCCTGAGTCAACAGATCCATTCTGTGTTTGTTTCCAAGTTATGTAAGGAAGGTGTGGGATGTGTTATGCCATGTGGGATGGAATATGCTAATATTGAATGCTATACATTCACCAGTATTGAAACCAGAAAGTGATAGAGCATAGAAGGCAAAATTTAGAGTTTGGAGAATAGAGGAGGAAAGCTGCTGGGAGGGACAGGTTAATTAAAAGGGTAGGTTAGGGTGAAACTGCATGTAGTGGACCAATTGGTGAAGGGGAGGTAAGGTTTACACTGCTGAGAGATAGGGTTAGGCTAATGGAAGGGTAGGGTTAAGGGAAGGCTAGGGTAGGCTTCCATTAGCCTAACCCTATTTCTCAGCAGCCTAAACCTAACTTTCCCTTTGACAATTGGTTGAAGAAATATTCACTGTTGGCTCCTGGGGTTTAATGGTTCTTCAGAAGCTGTAAGTTGTACACTAGGATATCTTTGAAATAAGCATCGTACTTAATATGTGAACTTTGATGCCATCCCTAATGTATCTATGGGCGACACAAATGTTTTAAAGTTGGGGTTTGGGAACTGTCTGGATCAGATTTATAGCTGTGTACAGCTGATCTTCCAGAAGAATAGTTTTGTTTGGAACATTAATTATAGACAACTGTCCTATGCCTTTGAAAAATAAGCAATTATTGTCAATGGATGAGAAACAAGTTCGGAACAATCTTATCGACTTTATAATTGAATATATATTCTCAAAGAACAATTCCCTAGGTGTACAACAGAGACAGGCTTTCAAGTTAAATATGCTTGATTGTAAGGAAGACTACATAGATTCAGTAGCTATGTATATTTAATATAGTTATATAAAACAGTTCATGCTGTTATTATCCATAACATAATGTAAGAAGATTCTACTTAAAAACAGCAAAAGTGAAATGCAATTTACAAATGGAAACTTATTTAAGGTTGTATATGAACTGAGTAACAGATTATAATATATAGTATATCAGTGTAAGTCATTGGCTTCTATTATCAAAATCATTTTGTATTTTCCTTTACATAGGGAACTGTGTAATGATATTTCTATTCACTTTTCTTTTTAGAGAAGCTATGATGATCACTGCAAAGAATTAACTTAATGTAACCCAGATAGAGGGTATTAATTTAGTGTAGAAAGAGTTCAGTCAGGGGAAGAACATTTATGTAAAATTATAAGCTATTTCAAATTGGCGGGGTCTTTTCCTGTTATTAGATCAGGCTGTGCCACAGCTCCCAACCTATTAGGCTATCTAACACCCTCTCCTTCAGACTGGCTTACCCCTCCTTCGCCTAATCTTTCTTTCCTCTTTTTCAAATGTCTTCTGTAATGTCCTCCCCTTCCACTTAGCATGTATGCTCTCATAAGCAGGGCCCTCCACCTTCCTGATATCTACTTCAACCTGCCCCATCCCTTCCCCCGTCTTTCTCCACTGTCAATTATAGCTACTCTACCCAACCCTCTATGTTATTACTCTGTAACCCCATGCTATGTATGAATTGCATGTATGTTATACTATACTATACCCATACTATGTATTTATTATATGTTATATATATATGGCGCACAGAAGCACAGTTGCATGCACATTTGTTATAGGCAAGTGGAAAGAAATGCATAGAAATGCTATGTAAGCAAGCCATATTCCAGTCTGTGAAAAATAAAAACTGTAAAATAAATAAAAACTCCTGTCTTGAAAGTAGTTTTTAACTTGTAAGGAAATATCAAATCATTCAAATGAAATATAGCTATGAAAAATTACATTTAGAACACTTCACTCAGGTTTAAAGGCATATAAGAAAAAATGTATTGATTGTTGGTATGTTACCAGTCGGTAGGGAATTAGCTTTGACAGAAACGGGAATCCTTGCCTTCTACTGTGACAAACACAATTGATTTTATTTAGTTTGGATGACTATTCCATAATGAATCCGAGACTTCCCATATAATTAACTTGTGCAAATGTTTTAATATATCTGGTTACTTTTAATATAATCCTCTAGCTCAATGTAAATTTATTTAGACCTCACTTAGACTGCATTAAAACATTTTTTTGTTGCTAAAGTGCCTATATTATTACCTTTAGAATGATATTTATGACAAATGCCAGTCTTAAGTGCAATTTTCTGGCAGTTATAGCTTAATAACATATTTCCCTTTATAACTATCATATTTTCTATTCACTATTAGGCTTTTAGGTTGCAGGATATAAATGTCTGTTTTAAATGTAGTTGATGTATAAATTATTCAATCAGCATAAACATTTAAGAGGAAAAATGAATGTTTGCATAATTTAAATTATGCGTCCAACCATTTTCTCCATTATTTGAATATTTTAACTTAAGTCTTTACAACTTTATACAAGTAAACAGGCAAAAAATGTTCTCTAAGGGAGAATAATTGCAACACAATTGCATTGTAATTTAATATCGCTTTATTGTTTCAAGGCGAGAAAAAGAATTGTGCCGATTTTGTAGAATTACATACTAAAACATGTACAGTCACAACTATTTACTTTTACAATCATATTTATATAACTTTGTCTAACATATTAAGTAGTGAACATGTTTTGTTCTTAAATTGCCTTCCAACAGCCATTAGTTTAATAAACCAGGCGAATGGTCTAAAGACGTCTAGGGTTATGTTTGGGTTTAATTCAAGATATACATATTCACAATTTCCAGTGCCCAAATAGCGAGGGAGTGAGAGAGGAAATTGGCTTTTCGCCCTTAGCGCAGAGGGGACCGAGGCAGGTAATGTCCTATGGACAATTACCTGCCTCATTAAATGTTTAAAAAGTAAAAAAAAATAAGAAAAATAATAAAAAAAATAAAAATATTAAATAAAGTGTGTTGTTTTTTTTTATTATTTCTTTTTTTTTTTCTCATTCATGAAAGCCGGAACGTGTGCCCCTCTCCCTGCGCTGTATTCAGAGCTGCGCTTTTGCAGTGTGCGGCCGCAAAAAAACTCTGAATCAGGTCCATTATGTAACTTGGATATGCCTATTCACTGCCTCTCCATACATAATATAATTTACCCCACACTCACATAATTGTCTAATTGTCTCCACATTCCATCCCCACAGTCGATAGGGCAAACAAGCTGCATGGACATAGAGTATAGAGGCAGCAGCAGAGGCAGGGGGACATATGCAAGTGTAAGTGTGGAGACAGGCTGCGGGGAGGGATAGGGTAATATAAGGGGAGGGTTAAGGTAGTAAAAAATAGGAGGGTTAGGGTCAGGTACTTTCCTGTCCTTGCTGCAGGAGTCGGGAGCCCCCTTTCAGTACTGCTCCTGCCTCATCTTTCAAAAAAAGGGCATTTTGCGTTGTGAAACACATCCCTATTCAGGCAGGTCACATCGCTTTTTGCGGACATGTCCCCAGATGTACTGATTTCTTATTATCAAATGTTGATGATAAATAAACCTGATTATTTGGTGACTCAAGAAAAAAAGATCTTAAATAATTTTTACCACAGTTGTTTTATATACAAAAATGTGCTGAAACAATTATATATCTTTAGATTTAATTATTCAAGTGTTAAATGGATGCAAAGATAAATTATTTTGTCTTTCCCATCCATATAAATGTGATTTATGTTGATATTTTAAAATGAGGGGCCTGCATGAACACCATATACCCTACTTGTAAATACACAAATGTGCAATTTGCTTCTGTATAAATAAGCTGCACTCTCTGAAATACTTGTGTGTGTATGTGTGTGTATTTTTGATATGAGATTAAGAAATTTGATGCTACTGAGCAATTTCTGGGACAGTAAATACTATTTTCGGCAATCATAGTATTATTAGTTACATCATAGTAATGAAGAAGAAAACCATATAAACACAGTTATATTACCTTGTGGGTGCAGACACCTACCACACCTACCTTCAGTTTTCAGCACCACTAAATTAAAATAAGAGTAATGTGGCAATCTGGATAGTATATAAGGGCTGAACCCAACCCTTACTGTACTTTTTAAATACCTCCCTGCTCCCACTGTACATACTGAGACACACACCGCCCCTCCACGACCCGCCAGTGATTTAAGCCTTCAGTACGAACCCTGCTTCCTAACATGCAGAGAACAACACTTTTTAGAAGGTCTGAATTGGTTCCAATGTCCTATTGCAGATGCATCTACCTTTAAGGCATTCTTCCAGTAATAATTATCTTGAACAAAGCACAGTATACATCTTTATAATTTCAGTCACTGGTAATGTCATAAATTAGGTAAATGTTGTAACATGAGAGGCAAGTGAAATCCATATACTCATATTCTATCTGTCATTTGATCCAAATTGGAGCAGCTAATATGGAACCTGGAAGACTGTGAAGGTTAATAGAAGCACCCTCTATCTTTCTGCTGAGTACAAGAAATGCTTCTAGATATTGAAATATGTTTTTAAGAAAGGGAAGGATTTTGTCATTTTTGTACAATTTTAAATAATTCATTATTAATAATTTCCTTAATAAATAATTTAGAACAATAGCAAAACATTATACTATTATTTGAAACAAGCATTTTTAGGGACAGCTTGAGAATGGTGTTGTTCAGTTGTAAATCAGCAATGAAAATACAGAGTTATAGTCATGTTCTAGAAGTGAAATTTACCTATTTGGTGGCCAAATAGTCTGCCAATGTTTATACTGTCACAAGATTATGTTTACCATCCTATCCCTGTATGTGCCTTTGTAAGCAACTCTACAGTGTCTGTAAAGCTCTGCAAATGTATTATGTAAAGTCAGAAACACATAATGATAATTATGTATGTATTAAAATATCTGCTTGTCTGTCCAAACTGCTGATAAAATAAAATTGTCATTTATAAGAAACTTGTCAATGTTGGTATGATAGAATAAAACGTGTGCAATAAAAATTGCGTCATCATAAAGAAAGTCTACTTAAACGTATTGTATTGTTGCTGACAAGCGGTACAGTTCAGGAAAAAATATGGGAAGTCACGTCTGTAACAGAGAGCTAGACATTATTTACTAGCCCCTGGTAATCTGTAAATTGGTCTCAATGGGCCATATGGGAAAGAAACAATAAAAGACAAATAGTACTTAGCTGGAAATTCCACTAAACATTCTGTCACACTTATCAGTCATTTTAGAACCAGTTTTTTGAAGTTCTACTTCCAATACCAGGTACCCAAACATATGCGTGGCAAGCATTTTATTATAAGCAAAATACAACGCTTCCTTTATCATGAAGAGAAACAGTTTTTCTAAAGTTATTACTTTGTTGTATCTTTGCACAATTTCAGAAACATTTGGTAAAAAAAAAACTGAATATATTTAAAAAAATAAATGTCAGACCTTGTAGTTTCCTTAATCATCTGATCTTTAATAATGTAAGAGTTAAAATATGACTGGCTTTATTTTGCACAAAAATAAACTGAGCTATGAAAATGTATCTTAGAAAACAAACTTAATAGAAAGTACTGTACACATATTCCATTAATAATATTTAAATAGTGGCACATGCCACTATGAATGCTTATTCTGTACATAGGTGATATGCTATTTTGTACTCCATTTCTACAAAATTCTCAGTAAGTGCATCTGGGGTATTTTTTATGTTAGAACTTAGCCATCTGTCAAAAGAGATAAGCTATTAAATGTCAGTCAAGGCCATGAAAACTTAATACTGAGCGTCTTTGTCATGATTTAGGTCCATAAAACATCAATCATTTCTTCCTAAAGTCACAAAATATTCAGTGTTGTTCTAGTATTTTTGATCAATGTTTGAATGCGTGTAAACCTGTTTCACTTTACTTGTGTATCAGTGCAGATGAGCCACAATTAAATGTCAGTCAAAGACATAAAAAGCCCTTATATTGACCAATGGTTCCAATTTATGTAACATAGATCACTTCTTTTCATGTCACTGAATTATTACGCCTGATATTTTTGTAAGTTGTTATTTCACTTGTCACATACCTTAGCCATCAATTTCTAAAAGTACACCATGGTGACCATCATCAGTTTTAAAAGCATTTTTCTTCTACTATTTGTCTTCTGTTGGGTTTTATTGAGAGGCAGCATTCAAGTTTATAAAACAAGTCAGGGGGTTATATATTTCCAATAGCAATCACATAAAAATATTACCTATAGTCTAAATTAGTAAACATTACAATGCAACATGTTATATTTTTCTGTAGACAATTGTAAATGAGTGTGCACAATCTTTTTCTACATTGTGACAATAGTTAGTGCATTGGTAAGGCCCCATTCCCACCAGTTACCACCAATCTGCAATTCCCTCAGTTGGTGATTCCTCTCTACCACACAGAAATGGGAAAACAAAGTTTTTATTAAGACTGAGTGAAATTAGTTTCTGACCATGAGGGTGGCCAACCAGTTCCAGGTATCAGAGATTTGTTTAGTAGTTATCTTCCAACATAAGTTTTATAAATCCTTTGCTCTCTATCATTACTGGTTCCCATGTTTTATCATATCTGCCATGATAGAATATTTGCAAGTAACAGTTAAAACATATATAAATGTTCACTCTGTCAAAACCATAAAAGTGCACACCTACATCTCAGTACAGCTTCCAAAACCCTTCACAGGTGAGACCCATAGTTACAGCCTCTATGTAATCTCTACAGTTAATTTCTACTCCAGTATTATTTGCATAACCCCCTGTGTTATTATCCTGGAACAGTGCTACAGTCTCCAACTACAAGTTCCTGCCATCCCAGATGATTTACCTGTTATCGTTGATTTCATCTCAGAGCATTCGCCAGTTAACATACGCTTGACCCAGACTACAGGTTCCTGACGTCTTAGAGTTTTAACCTAAAATGAACAGTGAATAATATAGTACCTTGCTGGAGTTTGCAGGCAGATACATTAATTTACAGATACATTAAGTGATAATACATGAGAAGTGATGATATATATATATATATATATATATAAAATTTCAAGGAGTCTGACATTAAATCAGGAAACTCTCACCTAAAGGGTTAATGGCAACAAAGCACAATATACATCTTTATGGTTTCAGTCACTGGTAATGTTATAAATTAGGTAAATGTTGTAACATGAGAGGCAAGTGAAATCCATATACTCATATTCTATCTGTCATTTGACCCAAATTTGAGCAGCTAATATGGAACCTGGAAGACTGTGAAGGTTAATAGAAGCACCCTCTATCTTTCTGTGCTTCTAGATATTCAAATATGTTTTTAAGAAAGGGAAGGATTTTGACCTTTTTGTACACATAATTTTAAAGAATTAATTATTAATAATTTCCTTAATAAATAATTTATAACATAAATAATAGCAAAACATTACATTATTACATGAAACAAGCATTTTTAGGGAAAGCTTGAGAATGGTGTTGTTCAGTTGTAAATCAACAATGGAAATACGGAGTATAGTATAGTATGTTCTAGAAGTGTCATTTACCTATTTGGTGGCCAAATAGTGCACCATTGTTTATACTGTTTTCAGTTTTCCAGGATGTGGGTTGCACTTTTAAGTACATATTTAACATACAATATTCTAGTGTTCATTATACAGATTATCAGTATCCAATAGACAATTCTGCAGGATCTTGCAGTACACATATTCTCTATAATGTAAAATGTTTAGCATACAGTATATATATCAATCATGAGTTTCTCCTCAAGTGGAGGCTTTATCAGGGCTAATTCTACTCCTGATGATTATGAACTGGATACATATTTAAGATACATGACAACTTTCGGCAAACTACAAATGAACATGTGCGTGCTTCTGACGTATGCTGGCCATACACTAGTGAGACCTGAAATGGCATGAGATTTATCGTAAGAATTCCGATAAATCTCCGCAGCAGCTCTCTGACAAGATTTGGATTTTTTGGACATGAGATGTGCATACAATCATAATAATTATACTGACCATACAACTGTGTGCTCATCGTTGCAGATACATCTCATGTGTTAAAAGCACATGCGATGTACAGGGAGGTAAAGACAGAAATACTTCAGGTTGATATCAAATCTTGTGAAGCTCCTATACAAAATATTTTGGGTTTTTATTTGTTTATATGTTTAAGCGGAGGGGCAGTTTCCGCTTTTGTGAGTTGCTGCTTTTAGGGGAGACTTGGGTTGTTTCAAAATACTAATTTACTAAAGAACTGGTATAAAAATCTGAAGATCTTTATTCTATCTTTATTCTATTCTTCCTATACAAGAAATTAAATTGCACTTCTAAGTAACACTAGCAACAAGGCACCACATCGGAAAAAACATTCTGTGGCACCCCAAGCACAGTTTGCGAACACCGATCTATCTATCTATCTATCTATCTATCTATCTATAAACAATGCTTATATTAATTTAATTAGCACCAAATAATGGTTTAATCAGCACTAAATAAGTAACAAATTAATGCAACAAATTAATCAATTAGCGCATAATCAATTAGTACTAAATAGTCAATTAACTATGTCATTAATTGTTTAGTGCTAATCAGTTACTTATTTACAGCTAATTTGTTACTCATTTGGCGTTAATTATTTAGTTCTAATTAATAAAAATAAAAATAAATTATTAACGTCATACAGAACAGACCATCTCCATGCCACCCCTTTCCTCTCCTCCTTTACCATAAACCAATAATTAAATGATTAAGGAATGGTTTAATTAGAGCTAAATAAGTGTAATTGTTTAAGTGTAATTAAATAGTGGCAATTAAATCATTATTTTTGCTAATTAATTAATTCTTTAATGCTACATAATGAATTTTAGTGCTAATTGATTAAATATTTAGCATTAAATTATTTAATTTATTATATTAAATTAAAATATTACTTAATTGGCATTAATTGATTACTTAATGCCAATTGGTGTTAAAGGAGGAGAGGGGAGGGGCAATCGCAAAATATTTGACTGTTCATTATGACTCTCCTCAGCTGTCAACAAGTTATTTGTGCTTTATCTATCCTTTATTGTTTTCAGCACACTCTGCTTAATGGTTATCATGATTGCCCCGTTCATGGAATTACATGAATCGAGCAATTGTTGTATCAGTTAAGCAGTGTGTGGTAATTCAAATATTTTGTTGCACGAATCCACTCTCCACACTACTGGTCCTGCTTGACATTCTTGATCAATATAGTCATGTCTCCATGTACAAACTGAATGCCAAGTCAGAAGCCCTCCCAATCAATCTTCATGACACTCTAAGAATTCTTGCCTATCCTACCCAGCTCTTCTGACTTTCCCCATACGCTCCCTTCAGGCCTGGCATAGGGCAGTTCTGACATTGAATGTTTTTACCGTTCCCTCAACAATTTTCTCCACACTTGCAATGGCCAAACTGATCCCAGATGTTTCCCTTTCCCACTGGAATGGCCAGAGTATCAAGTTATTGCGGGATATAACAAGTGGTATCACCTTGCTCCTTTTTCCCTTAGTAGCAGGTCACCTTCAGGTTCCTTGTGACAGACCAATATAAATATATTCAGATCAAACATTGGCTTTCTAAAGTCCCACAGGGTCTCTTGCATTTTGCCCTTCCCCCAACCCAAGTCTTGTCTTGGTTTCAGACCCATAATCCCTTGAACTACTATTACACTGATATTAGACTTGGGTCAGCATCATCTCTCAACTCCAGCACTGTTTGCAACAGCAATTCAACTGCAATTCAAAATGGTTTTTCCCACTTGCTTGTAACTCACTCGTAAGTTCAATAGTATGTAAATATGAATCTGATCCATTGTGTGAAATACATTTTTAGCTTTTCATTTAAGCCCATAGAGGTGTGTATAAAAAAGACGCAAATTCTGCCTACCACAATAGATGGGAAAAAGCACACTGCACTTTTACCCATCTTTACAGACAATTTCTACTGTTACGGTACCGGGTGCCACCTCCCGGGGCGCGGAGTCTAACCGGGGTCTTGACTTCACTAGGGCCCCTAATGGTGGGGATAGACTTGCAGCTGCAGACACCCGGCAGGTCGCGGCACCTCTATAGAGAAAGATGGGACAGTCGATAGCACAGCAAGGGAGAATGAGGGAGAGCGTAAGAGAGAGGTAATTCCACAGCAAAAGATACCACTCAGCAGAGCGCACACAGACAGATGTAACACGGGGGTACAGCACTCAGCAGAGCGCACACAGACAGATGTACCACAGGGGGTACAGCACTCAGCAGAGCGCACACAGACAGATGTACCACGGGGGTACAGCACTCAGCAGAGCGCACACAGACAGATGTACCACGGG
>JABWIB010000388.1:14184-31366 GCA_016617825.1 Platyplectrum ornatum
GTACAGCACTCAGCAGAGCGCACACAGACAGATGTACCACGGGGGTACAGCACTCAGCAGAGCGCACACAGACAGATGTACCACGGGAGTACAGCACTCAGCAGAGCGCACACAGAGAGATGTTCCACAGTGTAATATATCACTCAGCAGAGCGCACACAGAGAGATGTTCCACAGTGTAATATATCACTCAGCAGAGCGCACACAGAGAGATGTTTCACAGTGTAATATAGCACTCAGCAGAGCGCACACAGAGAGATGTTCCACAGTGTAATATAGCACTCAGCAGAGCGCACACAGACAGGTGTACCGCAGGGATACAGTACTCAGCAGAGTGCACACAGGCAGATGTTCCACAGTGTAATATAGCACATAGCAGAGCACACACAGAGAGATGTTCCACAGTGTAATTAGCACTCAGCAGAGCGCACACAGAGAGATGTTCCACAGTGTAATATAGCACTTAGCAGAGCGCACACAGACAGGTGTACAGTAAGGATACAGCACTCAGCAGAGCATACACAGAGATGTTTCACCATGTAATAAAGCACTCAGCAGGGCATACACAGAGATGTTTCACCATGTAATGGAGCACTCAGCAGACTGAAGGAGAAGGTACTCCAGAGAGGCAGAGGAAACTAGCTAGAGAACAGCAATGCTGCAACCGACGCTATAAATAACGCTCTTCACTGCCGATCCTTTAAACTACCCGCCGGCTGCTGATCGAAGAGAGAGCGAAGAATCCCGGCGGCGGGTGCGCAGATGCAGACCGTCGCGGAACGAGGAGAGGTAAGACACCGGATGCTGCCGCGCTTCTCGCGGCAGCGTGTGACATCTACATTCAGATTTATGTCAATGTATCATTTTCTGAAAAATGCAATGCAATTGAAGTACTTTCTTAAATGTTTATTTTATTGTTTACTGTGTAAACAACAAGTTTTAGAAAGTTTAATACATTTAACGTTTACTTATTGGATACAACATTTTTTCTAGAAAAAAATGTGTTTATAATGGTGTACCTAACTCTAATAAACTGCTTTTGTAAATTAAACTGCATCCAATTAAAATTATCATTATGTGTTTTCTTTATTTATAACTGTTTAATATAACTGTTTAATGGTTTTCTTCTTCATGCTTCAGCTAATATAGATAAAATACATAGTTTAGAATACCTTTATGGATTAAAAAGAATAAATTACTAACCATATTACTCCCATGCTACATATTACTTTTTGTTTTATTAAAATCCCAGTTTCTTTCAATTACTAAGTTTCTTGAGTTGGAAAATGTAAATAATAGAAAAATAAATGATTTTACTATTGTCACAGGATGCAAAATAATTTCAATATTTGACCTTGCTGACCCAATGCTGTTGGGTCCTCTACTTCTTCTTCCACTTCACCCAGATATTCTTCTTTGTTTCTGTCCACCCATCTATTCTTCACTAAGGCTGCCCTCTTCTTCACCATAGCTGGACTCCAGGGTTCTTCAGCGTTTCTGCCCTATCCTCTTTGCACTCCTGAGTCAGTCCTGAGTATAGTCACTATTCTGTGCACACAAGAATTGGTTGCACTGGTTACACTGTCAGATAAATACACATCCTTGTTATTGTCCTGTGCTGCATTTCAGCCTTTTTTCTCCCCGCTAGTGTCCTGCAGTAAGTACTGCCCCTGCTCAAGTTATGGCACTTTGGGCCAGATTCAAATCTTTAGGCACTCATAATTTAATCAAGTACGGGTAAAACCATGTTGAATTGCAGGGAATTTGCATGCAGGGAGAATACTTTATTTTTGCATTTTGCACACAGATACTGACCAGTGTTACCATACCTCCCAACTTTGGAGGTTCAGGCCGCGGGACACATAAGCCCCGCCCCTGGACCCACACGACCCACAGTGTGGAAATCTTGTTTTCTCAATAATAATACATACGTTTTAGATTTGTAGAAGTGTGCTGATACCACAAAGAAAGTTTTAACATGATGTTCAAAGGTACATTCTTGTTGCCCTGTGTGCTGCACTATATTGATGTTGTGTGGGAGTCTTAGGATGCAACAGTTGGGTCATTAGCCAGGAGCGACACACATATCCTGAGTCACCTGCAAAAAGATAAACAGGAAATAAATAAAACAAATGCAAAACTAAAAGAACAAACATGATCACATTTATCAAGATCACATTTATCAAATAGGGCTGACTGCTTCAGGATATAAGCATCAAGACATGAGCTAGGAAATGCAGGAAAAACACTCATAATTTGTTGATTAGCATTACAGATCACCTGCACATAGAGTGAAAGTAGTGCCTATTTGTATATAGTAGACACTATCCCTATGTGGCCTCAGTGCAACATGAGTGCAATCAATGCCTCCCAGTACTGATGGAAAACATAAGAGGCTATAAAATCCTGCTTAAGCTCATGCCACTCTGCATCCTGACTGGGGAAGCAGAAATATGTGCAAAATAGTTTAGTCTGTGAAATGCAAATCACTCTGCCTGACACAGACTGAAAAGATGCAGTGGAAAAAAAGTAAATAGAATATATTAATCTGTGCAGCCCAGAAACTGCCTAAGACCGAGACATGTCTGACTCTAAATACCCTCTCTCCTGTTCATTTAAGCTCAGGAGTGTGCTGTTAAGGCACAATAATGCACTACCTCCTGATCAAACAGGGAGACTAGGTCCAAGCGCACCATAAAAGATCGCACATGACAGAGTATTCCTTGCTGGGGCTGGGCCTGGGGCTTGTGGTGTTCTGGACCCTCCATTCCTTCATGTGACCTATGTGCAAGGACACAAGCCAGAGATAGTCCTTGAATTTCAAGATAAGCCTCCACTTTCCAAATCACACATCCATGCTTCCAGCACAAAAATACTCTTTTATATTGGGCTTCCCAGTAAGGAAATTATGTATTGGTAGTGAGATGGGTTCATATCATCTAAGAAAGGCACCTTGTTGGAAAAAGGCAAGATTAAATCATCTTGACCGACAGAAACCGGTGAGAACACATCTAGAAATAGTAAATTCACAATTTCTATGTCCAGCATTGAACATCTCTCACAAAAAAGATTCTTTTGGCGAGAAGAACACAATTAAAAAATAACTGAGAATGTATGATTACGATGGTTAATAAATGCCAAATTGGTAATCTTGTCTGTAAACTTGCATCACAAGAGCGAGATGATCGCTCGATGCTTAGTAAATTTACCCACTGCTCTTTTATTTTCTCTTTTGCCTTGGCTTGTGGCTACTAGTAATTCTAAATGTTGCCCATCCTCCATGTTTCAATATTCCAAGTGTTTCCATTTCTCATTCTATCCTTTGTTTTCCTGCACTAACATTCTTCATTCATGGTGTTCCTATCTTTCTCCTTCACTGGGATCGATATTGTGTTGTCTTTTCTAGCATTTACCTTCTTGCCTTTTTATCCCTGTGCATGTCTCACTGTGGTTTCTACTTCGTTCTACTCCAATTTCTTTGCCTTACCATTTTGTTGTCTCTGTGTTTTCTATGCTTCTATGTGGTAGTGGCAGCTGAATGACGCAACCTCCTAGGAGTCAACAGCTACTGTCTATCCCCAGCATTGGGGTTTCTAGTGAAGACCGTGCTCCTAGTTAGATTCTGTGCCTCAGTTCACCACAACCATTACATATCCATTAAAATACATGCCCCTTCATGGTAATCTACAATTGTTGCCAACAGCCAAAGACAGGCACTAACAGTCATAGTTTAGTGTCTATAATTTACCCACGGGCAGCAGTGTCACGGAAGACCAGCAGAGAAACTGGTATGCTCAGGCTGGAGCTAACCAACTGTTAGGGACCCCAGGAGCACTTGGGATGTCTGTGGAACCATGCTGTGACAATTATATGCTCAACTGCTGATGCTGATTACCTGGTATGCTGAATGTTTTTTTTCATCCTATCTATGGAATGAAATATAGCTTATCACTATCTATCTATCTATCTATCTATCTATCTATCTATCTATCTATCTATATATACACACATATATATACATACACAATTATACATTTTTTTTTTAACACTTTAATAGTTTGTTATTTAGCAAGTCTGGACATTTTCAGTTGACAACTTTCAGATCAGTTTGATTCCATGACAAATGTATTAGCTCTTATACAGTAAGAACATACTCTGTTATTCAACAGGAATAAACATTTTATCTACTATTCTGAGAAAGCGCTGACAGAATAATTTGAGGCACCTGTAAAAATACAACATGCTTCTGCTGTCCTTGTTTGGATGCTTTTAGTGTCAATTTACTAGTACTAAAACTTAATAAATCAGATCTATCCCTTAAAGCTCTATAAAAGGTAGTAAATCAGGCGCTATTTACCAACTCCATGAAGTTGCTGTTGAGTATAGTGTGCTGTTCTCCCAGCACTAAATGTAAATTTACAATGCTGATTTTGTTGAATATGTGGTAATACCACAATAACACATAGGATTGGATTTAGACCTCTGCTGCTGTAGGTAAGAGGAAGCATACCTTCGAGTTATGAGAGCCTATCACTACCTTGAAGTTTCTGCAATGTCTTCCCATACAATTATTATCCATTGCACATGTACAGATGCAAAAAGCACTAGGTTTTTGCTAATAGCGGGAAAACAAATCTTTTGGGAAGTCTGGATTTGGCCCATATGTAGCACCCTTGAAGAGGGACTCCGGCAGAGAGGGAGAACTAGACTGGGATTTGGCTGTATTAGAACAACAGTTCTAAAAAGGTGGTGGAGGCAAGGTGCTGAACAGGGTTACAGTTGATCAGAGCTGAGACAGTAACTGAAAGGAGTATGAGAGGTGTGAGGAGAACTATTTTACAGAGTGAGGGGAAAACGGTGTAAGAGGGGGTATAAAAGGTGACAACTGGTGGTGTCAGTGAGGTGAGGTGATTTTAGGAGAGCAGAATTTTGGCAGAGGTCAGAGTGTGATGAGAGTAGAAAAACAGGGTAGAAGTAGCATATTTGGAGAAAAGACTATACCTAGCTTTTTTTGCTGTATGGACGGCGGATAGTCGTGCTGAGGAGAAAGGTCCAACCGATTGCATTATGCACATAGAGATTGATGAAATTGGATAAGGTCACTTGTGTTGCACATTGGAGAAGGAAAATTGTGTTTTATTGCCATTCATAAAATGCAAATGCTTATTTATATGGAGTGGGACTCTCCAAGTTGTTGCAGTGCCTTTTATAACTGGATAACAAATATGGCCTCTTAAATAACTGCTTCACCGTAATAGGACTCTTAAGTGTTAGAGAGGTGGCTATATTAGATAGTTAAGATTCTAATAAGTAATATGTTAAGATAATGTTATTGGGGAATTTATTAGTATATTAAGTGTAATTTTAAGTGTAACTTGCTATTCAATATTGTATGCAAATGTTTAACTTTTCCATTTATAACAAGGAAATAAGAAGTGGTAGCAGCAACAGTGGTAGCAGCAACATAAATGACTTTAAAACAAAAGTTTGTGTGTTTATATGTCTTCGTCTAGTTATTTATTGTATGTTTAGTGAGTGTCCTTGAAAAGAATATAACTTTATCTTTTTGACTCATCCCTTCTTGTAAGCCCCAAATTTCCTTAATTGCATATAATATAAAAAAAAAATCTGTATTCGCAATAAAATCCTACTCTATACAATATACGGGTGCTACACATATATATATATATATATATATATATATATATATATATATATATATATATATTAATATATATGTGTATATATTAATAGTACATTTTATATAAAAATAGATATAGATGTATGGATTTGAAATGTTCATATTTGGTTTACTGCTCTGTGTTTGTAACTGTGACCTGTCAAATCATCAAATTCTTATAATCCCACAATTCCTCTCTAAAACCTCTCTCCTGATTTGAATCCTTTGCCCCTTGACCTCCTACGACTATTATTATAAGAACCAGTCCCACAGGACAGAATCTCACAATGTACTTAAAATGAATGTAAGTCACCAAATTTTAACACACTAGCGCTACACTCTTTTGTATAGATTGGATTATGGATATACATTAATTAAAATTCTTAGTTAAATGATTTTCATTAACTTTTTGTTTACATATTTTCACTGTGCTTTATCTCAAATACACCATTCTTTAACCAGCTCTAAATATCTGCTTTTCCTTACTGTTTTACCCCTAACCTCTAAAATTAATTTTGACAAAAGGCATTCTTTAGAGCTGAGACTAAGGATTCATAAATACATTCTTTTAAATTCTTTTACATGCAGGAAGAAATATTGTTTTATATATATATATATATATATATATATATATATATATATATATATAAAGGCTATGGACAATTACCTGCCTCATTAAGTTTAAAAAAAAGTTTATGAAAAATAAAACATATTATTTAAATCATTAAAATGTGTTTTTGTTTTTTTTTCATTCATGAAAGCCGGTAGTGCTGTCGCCAGATTCTTTGAATCAGGTCCACTGTTACACTGTTATTAGACTTGTGCTAGGAAACATCATCTCTCACTAGTAATACTGATTGCAACTAATTCAGTTTACCTCCCCTGCAATTCAACATGGTTTTGCCCACTCTTGACTAAAGCTGGACGACGGGAACAATTTATTGCATAGTGTATGGCCAGCTTATGGCTTGAACTATACTGATAGAAAATAAAAAGAATGAATTTGGTGATTTAGAAGTACTGGAACAATTACCGTATATGCCGGCATATAAGACGACTGGGTGTATAAGACGACCCCCCAACATTTCCACTCAAAATATAGAGTTTGTAATGATCCCCTGCTGTATGATCCCTTGCTGTATGATCCCTTGCTGTATGATCCCCTGCTGTATGATCCCCTGCTGTATGATCCCCTGCTGTATGATCCCCTGCTGTATGATCCCCTGCTGTATGATCCCCTGCTGTATGATCCCCTGCTGTATGATCCCCTGCTGTATGATCCCCTGCTGTATGATCCCCTGCTGTATGATCCCCTGCTGTATGATCCCTTCTGTACTGACATTTTGCTGATGTCTCCTGGAGAGGAGGGGGGAGGATGTGTCTGCACTCTGGGGTCACAGGGTATCTCTGAGGTAATAAACATCTAATGCTCTATAGATAATCACCATAGGACCATGTATACAGCCAGTGGTTATCTATGGAGCATTGGATGTTTCATACCTCGGAGAAAGATACCCGGCGTATAAGACGACCCCCCCACTTGGAGGCATGTTTTTCAGAGCTGAAAAGTAGTCTTATACGCCAGCAAATACAGTATATCTTTTATTTTAACTTTTTTGCATACCCCCCCTCCCCGGTCGCGGTCGTCAGGAAAAGAGGGCATGGCTTGTTCGTGGGTGGGGTGGGGCTTAGGCGCTTCGGACAGCATTTGGATGGAGCTGGGCGTGGTTGGTGCTGGGGAGTGGACGAGACATGTCTGTCCCGCTGTCTCCCTGGCCAATGTTGGGAGGTATATATATTTGACTCCCTTTATCTGATATCCCTATCAAACATTTATTAAATATTTACATAAAAACTGAATTTATTTACAACGCCATCCTGCTCATAACTAATTTATATGTATTCATTACATTAGAATTTACTAATACAGTTTATTGGCAAAATATCAATTTCAATATCTGAGCTGCCTTAACATTTCATTATTTTGGTGCAGTGAAGTATGAAGTATTTATATAGAGATAGAGTTTTACCTGTATTAATAAGCTAATACAAAAAATTTTTTCATATAAAAGCATATTATGCATTATCACAAGTAAGTATAAAAACTAATAGAAATGTAAATATTAACTGCAGTATATGGATTTGTCTGTATTATTATACATTTATGCCATTTTGGTACTGCAACCTATTTATTCTTTATTATACTAACCTACCATGTATACAGCTCTTCTTATCAACTTATGGCAGAACTTAAATCCTGTTCACTGCTTCTAATGTAATAATGATTGCAATGCATTAGATAATGACCTTAATGCCATAGAGCCAAGCTATTCTTATGGCATCTATTGGCAACTATTAAAGCGGGGAAAAATGCAATAAAAAAGGATTAAACAAAACAAAATCATTGGAGAAATGTCGAAACAACTTTTGGCACTGTTTATTGCATAGTTAAGCAGATTACTGTGCACTGTGTCCAGATGCTCTGTCTGTTCTTTCTAAGGCACTTGGAATAAAGAAATTCTCCTAAGTAATTTTTCATGAGTATAGTTTATCCTCCAATGTTATGCTGCAACATGGATAGAGACTAATAGTGTTGAGCTACTCAGAGTTGTTAATTGCATATATATACATGTATACACACAAACACACACTACTTGTGCTTAATTAAAGGAGAATATTATATTTATACTGCAGAATACTGTGCATAAAAATGTGTTTAATGATTTACTGGTATTTATTTTTCATTTCAGTATTGAGAAAACTTAGCTCAGTTATACTGATAGGCGTCGGAATGGGGGGGGGGGCGAATGGGGCCGCAAGAGAGAGGAGGGGGACTAGCCAACCCCCAGTAAATAAAGTTCTGACACCGCTGGTTATACTGATGCACCTACTGATAATGCAGGTACAATAACATTATTACAAGTTCTTGTCTCCTCACTGACTGTGTGTAATAATTGTTTCTATGACACCAACAATAAGAGAAGATTGTTAGAATACTGATGAAAATAGAAGCACTTCATACCTCCCAACTTCTTGCTGAGGGAGATCGGGACAGACAAGTCCTGCCCCAGACTCTGCTCAAGCACAACCCCCACCTCTTTCCACAACGCGATTGTGGCAAATTATAACACTTCATTAAATGTAATTAAAATATCATTGGTAACCTACCAGTTTGTCCCCTTGGTGGAACAAACTGGTAGGCAGGTAGGACAGCAGTACTGTACTGCTATAATCGGGAACACTGGGAGGTATGAGGTATGGTGGGGTTCACCTCCAATTACATATACAACCCTTCAGGATATATGCTACATCTTCCATCACTGTTTGAGTGTCAGAGGTGCACTCATGCTAGTGTCTCCTGCCAGTGACAGGCACTCCAGAGGGGGCACCATGTGGGGAGGCCCTCGCACACCCATCTCTTGTAAGTAAATGCAGGGGCTAGCAGAGCATACACTGTTAGACCCCTACCATAACTAAACTGCACGACTTCCCCCTTTACCCCTACTCAATCCCTCTGATTTAAATATCTTCCCCCTGCTCAACTACCGTTATTTAGGTGGCTGGGGGAGAAGGAATGGCCCAGCAGGTAGAACTTCAAGCGCACAGAACATGCTGCCTGGCAACATCGGGAGCACACATGCAAGCTTCCAGTAAATTTGCCCGTCTTCTGCACTCTGGACTGGATCCAGGCTTATATACTATTGTACTTACAAGAGTAAAATTACGTAACTTTATGCTTGTAAGTTCATTTGTACGTAAGTCTGGATCCGGTCCTATGATTCTGGTTCTGGTCCATATTTACTAAAACAATTTCCAGAATGATAGTGTTCCTAATAATGCGATAGTCTTATATTTATTTCAGAAAAATGCAATGAATCGGAAAACAGTTATTAAGGGGTATATTTACTAAGCAGGGAATTTGCTGGGGAATTGAAAAGTGGGGAAGTTGCCCATAGCAACCAATCAGATTCGAGCTTTCAGTTTCATTTTACATACTGGAGAATGTAAGCTCGAATCTGATTGGTTGCTATGGGCAACTTCCCTACTTTTCAATTCCCCAGCAAATTCCCTGCTTAGTAAATATATCCCTAAGTGTGTTCACAGGGAAAACAAGAAAAAAAAGAGTATTGATTGAGTAGCTTTTTAACATTGTCTGCTTTCCATGCTACAGTACATAAATAAATCTCTTAATTTACTGTGCCTCATAAAATCATAATGAACACCAATCAGACAGAAAGTATACTGGAATTAAGTAGTAAAATTTATTGTCATGGTTGCACTGTTGGTGGTGACAGGCTTTAATTATCTATTATCCTGTCATATTGTAATCTTTGACATTAAATATAGGTAGTTTCTACTATACAAGCCCCATGGTTAATAAACGGCATGGCTATCACTACTATGGTATATTTTTCCTATATGTTTTTACTAAGGTAAAAATATATTACAGTACTGGTTACATTAAACAGACATGGAAATCATATACTGTATGATTTGTTGACTGTCTTGATTGAATGACAAACATTTTAGAGAAATTAATAATACACTTAAAAACAGCCAACTGTGCCCCCACCAGATCCTTATATAACACAATTGTTATGAAGCTTGAACAGATCAAAGCTCTTCTGGAGCAAACATCAGGACCAGGATAAATTGTCTGGCCAGTACCCACTATACCAAGAAAACACGCAGCAGCATTGTCTCCCAATTATACTGTGACCTCTTTGTAAAAGTAACAGCCTTGTGGGTGTAGTGCTGCAAACAGTCTACATGAGGGATAAATTAGAAGAAATAAAGACCCCCACTTATATTTGAAATAATGGTCATAGATATCTATTGTTGAAGTTAAGTTCAATTCAGTAATAAAGATTGTAAAACAGCTTAGCTTAAAGTCTCTCTATGTGTAGTGTGTTTGGAAGTGAACATCTGATTACATGAAGATCTGATCTCATAGGCGCCATTTCGGTCATCGCTCATGATCACAAACATAGCAACACAGCAGTCAGTGTTTTATCCCTGATAACTTTCTATTTCTATTTCAGAGCCAGTGTAACTAGAACTTTGTGTTAGGGTTTAGTAATGTTACCATGTTTATATTATAGTTGTAGCTTAGGATGTACCGCCATGTTTGCATGGGTCAAATCCAGATCTGCATGCGACAGGCATGTCTATCAGTAGGCATGGGAGAGGGGAGAGGGCAGGGAGTCCACTCCCTCTCCTAACTCGTAAAAGCTTCTGGACTTATCTTTTATGCACACCTCCCCCCTCCCCCCAGCATCAACATTCCATGGGTGATGTTCGATTCCGATACACCTTTCACCCATTGGCTATCAATAAGGAACATCCCCTTAGGAAACACACAGAGGCAATAATTTTTGGACAACTAATTTATTAATTAGACAAATTTTTTTCCCTTATTGTCAAACTAAAATTTTGGATCAAAAGGACCATACTAAGTACCCTAAATAATTGATGGTGGCAAGAAAAAGCAGGTGAACGAAATATGATAATGTTTTTTACCTATTTGTAAACATACAAATGTGCAAACAGAACATAATGAATTTTTTGGCAATAAGATTTAGCAACACATTTGTAAAACAACCTGGCGCTCTCCTTCCGTCTACTGGCTTGCACCTCGCCTAGGTGCTACCTGATGGGCCACCCATAATGACGTAGCTGGACAGAGCCCCTTAAATACTCATGGTGCCAAAGGCTCACCTCCTCCTGCGCCAACTTAACAAACTATGAAGAGAAGCTGCTTACCACCACAAAGAAACAAAGCCCAAGGGAGGGAAGGCGAGCAACTTCCAAAAGAGAAAGAGGGGTTGCTTCCTTCCCTCCCCTTGTTCCCCTTCCCCCACCAGGACACCGAGCCAATCTACTGGATCCCAGGTAGGTGACCTCCACATCACCCCACACTCCAGCAAGTTTAATCTGCCTCGTGTAAAAGGTTTAACCCTTCAGACAACAGTACAGAGATTCTAATGATAAAACCCAGCCCGCAATCGTTGATTAAACTTACAAAACTGTTTCATATGTTTAAATACTTGTAACTTGTAACATATGTTGTATGCAGGGAACTCGCATAAATGAAGGGCAACACGCAAAGCTGGATCTGGCCCTAAATGTTTGCAAGTTATGGAGTTATAAATAATATATATTTTAAATACGCATACCTAATTAATTCGAATGTGGCGGAATTTCACCTGAAACCTGTTTGCTCACCCCCACCTCAGGAACAAAGTACAGAATATCAGACTAATCATCAAATCAATCAAATAACGTTCAAATGCAACCTGGCCCTTCTGGCCAGTGGAGGAAATCTATCCATCCATCTATCTAACGTTATGCCATAGAGTTTGATATTTTAAATTTCTATAATGACTGGTAAGTATTCAGTTATAAAGTTTATAGGGGAGTTTTATATGTATTCTCTTATGTGGGGATCCAGTTTCATCTGAGAGTGAGTCATATAATCTCCCTCATTTAGCTGTTTGGAATGGGATTCGTTTTATGTATCCTTTAAATAATGTATAATGGTCCCTTAGGTCATGAAGTGGCAATTACTAATTTCTTGAAATTATTTTTAATGAAGGAAATGTTCAAAGCTACAGTACATATGAATACATACGATGTGTCATATGCTTTCGTTTGTGGTATAATTCTGTGTAATAATGCACTACTTTGTTTTAGTCAGTATGGGGGTGAGGTATCTTTCTAGTTTTTGTAAGCAAGCATTTAGATTTGACAATATATCAGCTATAAATACAGAAATGAAATGATTTTGGAAATCTAACAGTCTAACAGTTGTGTGTTAATGATATGCATGCAGTATCTATCTATTAGGTTGTTGTTTAAAAAAAAAACAGATGCTTATTAAAGTGTTCCCTTTGTTAAGTAAAGCCTAATTTCCATACTGAGGACAAAATGCACAAGTAATTCCGCTTTCATTGTGATTTTGGTTGAGTCATCCAGTAATTGAGTAACTGCAATTTCAACCTTATCTAAAAAAATCATAATTTGCTCATTTACAGTCTAATATCTATTACATAAACCTGATAGCTTTACCACAATTATTGTGTCCGCATTTTGCTAGGCACTAATATTTGCGTAATTTGCTAATGAATATATATATATATATATATATATATATATATTTAAAATGACATAGGCACTTATATGGTAGCACAGAATTACTGACCACGGCCTGAGAACTTTATAGGAGGCTTGATGTCTTTTTGAGCCTCTCATCAAAAGAACATACCTTGTAAACCGTTTTCTGGATGTTATAAAAGAGTCACTGATAGCACTGTCTACAGCATGCACATAATTCTAAACTGGCATTTATTCGGTTCTTGGTGCAGAAGTAAATTACTCTACCAGCTTTTCTAGGAAAACATTTATCTTTAATATCCATTGGTGTATTAATCCATTTAGGTTGAATGATTCCTTGTGGAATTAGTTTTATGGCTTAGTATTGATTACACTTTAATATTTATATATTAGTGGATAGCATGCCGTACAATTAGACTACAAAATACAATAAGCTGTATATGCATTGATTTTTGTTTTAAAGTTGAAAAACTGTAAATGATTGGTTAAACTCTGACAGCCATCATTCCGGAATAATAGATGGGTGACTGAGAATCAATTTTCTTATTCTTTGGGAAGAGCTTTCTATTTGTAACATAATTGCTTACTATTTGTTACCTTATTATAACATGTTCTTCTAAATGTCACTGTTCATTTATTTACAGTACATATCATTTATCATATGCTATGTAGAAGATGCACACCAAAGAACTGCTTTCTGCCATGACCAATCCACTGTCACTGAAATACAAATCCGGTGGTGTAAATTATTTGGAATATATATTGCTAGCATGGGGTGTATGGGACCTCTGCATCTTGTACTTTATACTACATAACGATAATTGCTAATTGTTAATTGGGAGTTACTCTGTATTTATGTGAATTAGATCCAAAGTTTAAAACTAAGGGTAAAAAAAACAATTAGATCTGAGCAAAATAATGTTAGGGGTGCAAATGAGTTTAAATAGTTTTGCATGCAGGAACGTGTTTTGCTTTTGCACATAATTTATTAAACGCCTGTTTAATCTAAATCTTGAGTTAGAAAAGTTCAGCTCTCAACTATATGGATCCCCTTGCAGTTGAACAAGGTTTTGCTTATACTTGAGTATATACAGTAATATGAAAAAAAAAAATGTTTTGGTAGTTAGCTAGGGGTGCCTTGATAAAACAATATTGAGGCACCAAAGGATAGTACAAAAAGTTTGTGAACCACTGTTCTAGACTGTGTCTTGGATTACTCTTTTGGTCCACCCATTAGCTTGAGTATGATATTTAAATTAGAGCCAACCAAAAACAGAAGAGGTGTGGCACTCCATGCTCAAAAGTAATTTCATGATGACAGTCTTAAAGGCGAAAAACCTCCTGAAATACAAGTTTGGTGAGAATGATGGCAGACGGTAATCTTTTTAGGGTGACAGAATGCACCACTTTGGAGTAGCTGACTAGTATGCCCCATATAGTGTTAAACCTATGTTTGGAGTTAATTCTGGAGCAAAGCTATGGAGAGATTATTTAGAGAGTGGTGTCCAGAGGGTGGATCATTGATCATGAGGAGTTTCCTCTGGATTTGGCAGCGAATCTAGTTCTTCAGCCTGTCAGATACCTGAAACAGTGGATCAATTGTCCTAGTTAGCTTCTAGCTTGTCCTCTTTAGCAGAAAAGTATGGTAGTAGCTCAAATAGAGATGCCTGGCAAATAGACAGATTAACCTGTCACAAGGTGTGAGAAATGACCTGCAATGCTTGCTTACCTGGTGCGGAATCTGACCATGAGTCTGGCTTTCACCAGTACTGGTGATACGGGAAGCTGGACCTGTGGAGACTGCTCAGTTGAAACCAGTAGCTGAGATTCGGATAGTAGAAAAGGCTTTTCAGACTGCACAAGTATCCTGGAGATAGGAGCTGTGTGACTGCATTTAAAAGAAAGGAGCTGTGGGAGTACACTGCAATTCAGAAGTACTGGAAACAGTGTAACTCAGAATCTGTAGTGAGACTATACTGAGAAGGTAACCTCCTCACAGTTTTGGGAACCCATGGAGCCTATATAGCTTATGCCTAAGCCTTCTGTGAACTTGTTTAATAGCAACCTTTTTGCTCTGTGTCTTTGATCCTTTACATAATGAATAATAGTAAAAGAAAAAAAACCATCCTGAAACATATATCATTAATGCAACATATTTTATGATTGTAGTGATTTGTATTATATTAGCCACCCTCCATCATGTAAAGCCATTTTTTATAACTGTTCATAAGGTAGTCTAGTAAGTGAATTGTACATCCATTCCACAATTGTTCAGTCACTTTGCGTTATTTACATGATGAGTATATAGATTTAATGGCGCATAACAGCATGGAATTCTAGAACATTAAAATGTAAGGATGAAATGCAGATTCAGAATTGCAGGATTCAGCACATTTCAGTAAGTATTATTATTAAAACTGTGATCTTTGTTAATCACACATTTATGGCGAGTCCACCAGAATATGCTTCACACACAGTTTGTGAAGAGGTATCCTAATGTCATTTTTCCCTGAATCTACAAATACAGGACATTTTTTATGAAGCACAAACTATAAATGCTACAAAACATTATATAACATCATTGTACAAAATATTGCTTAGAAAAGCATTTTATGTTCTATGAACACATCCAGAGTTTAACTGTAGTACTTGACGTGAATAAATATGCATATGTATATAGTTATATAGACTGGAAGGTGTAGAAGCCTGCAAGTTACATCTCACCTCAATGTATGGTTTTAGAAACCAATCTTTTTTTTTTTAGTCATTTAAATTGATCTCTGTGTTAATATAATAAATGTTTAAACATAATCAAATGAATGTTTTTTCCAAACAGCTAAAAACAATAATACATTTGAAAATATAAATGTGGAAGGGACACGAACCATTTTATCTCTAATGCTGGGTACACATCAGAAAGATAATCGTTCCAATCAACAGATAAATGACCCTCACAGCAGATATCTGTTAGATGTGTAGTCACAGAACATGCATTTTGTGAGTACACGTCTAACAGATTTCTGCTGTGAGGGTCATTTATCTGTTGATTGGAAAGATTATCTTTCTGATGTGTGCCCAGCTTCTCCCCTCCATTCCCATCTCACAGCTGACACTCTCTTTTTCCTTGTCACGTCTTCTGCATGGCGGGTCCAATTGGCGTCATGGTTATATATGACAGTGCTCCTGCACTGCACATGCTCAGTATAAAACAATTTGGTTTTACACCTAAAAAAAGCATGAAGCTGGGTACATACTATTTTCCACAATGCAATATATTTAAAGATTTAATATGCCGATCGGATGTCCTGTGTACCAATGACAATTGATACATTGTGGAAATGAACACAACATAGATCCACACACTCTTGTAAGTCAGATGGCTTCTAAGGCTTTCTGATTTTAATAGTGAGTGAGTAAGATACATGGATTGCATTTTGAAAACATGTTATTCAGGCACAAAGAGGATGGGGTCCACTATAAAGTAGATACACTGTACAAGGGAGATTTAATATAGTTCCAGATTTCTAATGGCTTTCTCAACCTTTTGTTACACAATTAAATAGGACAAAACATGCTCTCCTTTTAGTTGTGGCTAAGTGAATAATGAACCTAATCTACAAACACAGTTGTCAGCTTTCACATCCTCTTTCTTTTTACTCTACGCGGCTTTTCCAGCAGTGTGTATTTATGACTCCACTTGTTTGAGAGGCTTGCATATCAATGAACTTATTCTAACATGTCGTACTCTATAGCAAACAGAAGAACTAATAAGGAGTGCCAGATTATGCAGATTTATTTATATGTACAATCATAAAAAGCAAATAAAATAGTTTTATATCATTAGAACATAAAAACAAACAACATAAAATAATAAAAATACAAAACTCCACAAGAAAGTCTCACAGTGCACAAATAGGGCCCCTTAATAATATTATTTATCTTCTAGGTATCTGGTGCCATGTACTAAAATAGTAAAAATAAGTTGCAGGTATTATTCAGGAACAAAGAATAATAAAAGGGTTTATTTGCCAAAAGACATCCTAGCAAAATAGCAAAATGAGTCACAATATATTGAAGAGCTCCTGTTTAGCATGAGCCTACAGTCAGATGCAATTTGATGCGTCCAAAGCCCCTATGCCGGTCTGAATATGGTCTAACAACACGGCAGATGTTCACCAGAGCCCTTGATGACAGGGATGGACTTGAACCATCTAAGTGACTGCAGAACTCTAAACAGATGCAGAGACATGGAGAGAGATGCTTGTCTGAATACGGACCACACCAGAGCGGAATGCTGGAGTCTAATCACAAGGCAGATGTTCACCAGATCTCCTGATGACAGGGATGGACTTGAATCATCTAAGTGACTGCGGAACTCTGAACAGATGGA
>JABWIB010000388.1:47638-67915 GCA_016617825.1 Platyplectrum ornatum
AGATAGATAGATAGATAGATAGATATTAGATAGATAGATATTAGATAGATAGATAGATAGATAGATATTAGATAGATAGATAGATAGATAGATAGATAGATAGATAGATAGATAGATGTTTTCATTTCTTTTCTTGTATTAGGCATTTGAAGAGTCAAAAATCAAGAGTCAAAATTGACTGTATGTCTCTTTTGGTGACTGAGGTGGAGGTGTGTCCACTTGAATTGATGAAGTTGCCTATCACTGTCTGATTTCAGCAAGACTTGTAAGATTGCTTCAGCCTACAGAAATTACTTTAAGTGAAAAGGATTGCTCAAGTTGTATCAGTTATTAGAGAGTGAATTTGCGAGGATAACCATACTGACCCATCAGAAATGTTCAGTTTTTATTGTAGTACAGTCAGAGTCAAGAAATCAGATTATACTGCATTATTAATTCAGTTACTATTACTATCATGATGTGTGAGATTAATAAGCCTAATAACAACAAGAATTACAGCTGAACAATTATTAATTCAGATCACATCATCTGTTTGACAAAAGTGTTACTGAGTCACACCTTTCCTTCTTTAGAAAAATTATTGTTTGGGTTTTTTATACTCTATAGTATAGGTTAATTATATGTACCAAAACTAAAATAATCACACTTCTAAACAGTGTTAGGCCAGTAGACTAACTATAATCACAAGCTTTTTGGGGTTGCCTGCTACATCAGTATTGGAGCATCAGTGTTTGAAATGATTGTTAGGGGTCGAAGGAAATAAATTCGAAATAACTTTTTAATCCATTAGAATTTTTCTTTGCCCATTGTGTTAAAGTCATGTCATGACAGATTTGTCAGCAGTTCCAGTTGATGTATTCTATACTTTTCTGGTAATGACTACCAGTTGCATTCTTCAGATTCTGCAGATGTTTTTAAAGCATTTCTACTCAGGATCCATCCCATTCAGCACCATGAAGCCCTTGAATTCATTGAACTCTAGTTTCCTGTGTATCGTTTACAAACAGTTTCCATAAACCTTTGCTGCAATAATGTACTGTAATGACTTGATCTTCCTATGCAGAAATATGTTGCATTACACTTTGAACAGTTATTTTATTTTTGCCTTCACTTCACTTGTGGTTAAAATGATGATTAATAAGACAGAACTTTGTTATGTGCTCTATATGACTCAGTAACGGGGACATTTATAAATCGTTTTGGTACACGGCCCGCAGAAAATGAGTCATCTATTCTTATCATTATGGTATCACATCTATAGTAGTTAAACTGCAGTTTTAAATGGTAATATGTATGCTAAAGTAGTACTTGATAAAGCCCAAGAAATCATAGGCCAAGATGAGTCCATGGACCCCATACCCATTGTTTTTCTCCCCAATGACCCACAATAAAATTTTCCAGGTTAGAAATCTGTAGCTCCGTCCACATTGTGGAATGGTGTAGCCATGCTAAATTCCTTAAACACATAGGCTTCAATTTACTAAGCGGGGAGATTGCAGGGAGATTGAAAAGTGGGGATGTTTCCCCCAATCAGATTTGAGCTCACATTTTCCAGTATGTAAAATAAAGATGAGAGCTTGTATCTGATTGGTTGCTATGGGTAACATCTCAATCTCCCTGCAATCTCCCTGCTTAGTAAATTTAGGCCATGGACAGAATTATCCTATTGGCAATTGACATTGACTATAAGGTCGCTTGGCCATTTGAAGTGCCTCACCCTCCTCCTTAATGGTCCCTTTCCTCCTACAGTTCGCTGTTTTTGATTGTATAGTATGTATCAAGACCTCAGGTGGTGTTGTGTCTCCACCACATTGTGTATTGTCATGTGCCTTCTTAATTTGAATGCATGAATAAAAAGCAATCACATTATCTATATACAATATAAATATTTAGATTAAATTAAAGTCAGGGAACATCTGTAATTCATAAACACATATAGAGAAAATCTCAGAATAAATGGAGTAAGTAGCTGAAAATCATGTAGCAAGTAAAACTGAAATGTTCTATTTCTGTCTAGTTCACAAATGTGCTATTTTTAAGGAAAGTTTAACACCATAAGGAAAGTTGTTGTTGTATTGTCTGTAGCTGTCATTGTACATAGTGAATATTCTATTCTGGTGCTTTCTCGTATAGTCTAGGAAAGGTCTCTTCCCAGGAGATAATCTGTTAATGCTTTCAACATGTATATTGTATTTTTGTAGCATATGGGCTCTGCAAATATACCTAATATATATTCATGATGCATATTGTGCAAAATGTGAAAATCTACAGAATGGAGACCTGGGTGGATTGAGACCTATTAACATGAACAGATGAAAAGCCACTTTTACTGTTGCAGGATTTAGACAAGGATTACTAAGTAAAAGGGAAACAGTTCACCTTTTTACAAGCTGTATTTATTAAATATACAGTAGAGAGCAGGAAAAGCACAATGCACAGTCATGAGATAGACTGTAAATGTGCGTATAGGGCCCTTTTACCCACCCAAACTGTTTATTACATAAACATAATGTCAATAAATAAATAATGAGATAATGTAGACGTGTACATTTGTTACAAATGCAAGAGGAAATATGAAGATGTATGCACAGTAACACGGGTTGCCCTATGTAAGAAAGTGAGAGAGATCAGCTTTACAATGCCACTGAACACTGATCTATAGTTTCCTGTAGATCGTACAAACTGTTCCCATAAACCTTTGCTGCAATAATATGCTACAATGAATTGTTTCTCTGAAGATTGAGTGTCAGTACACAATGAAGTTTTCTCCAGACATTGCAACATTGTTGGTCTTGAAAACTAGGAGTGTCAGATGAATGTAGCACTATCCTAAGTGCATTCAAATCTTTCTCTATGTTAATATGCACTTATTGTATCTTTATAAATAAAGAAACAAATACATAAATAAAGAATGATTACTTTTGATGTAGCTCAGTACATTTGTCACAAATGCGAGATGAACTACGAAAATGAGAGAGGGAGAGAGAAAAGGATGACATTAAACATAGTGTTTCAACGTTAAAATCTAACTTGGCAAGGTCACTAGATCTGAGAATATTTCTGTATACGATCCATAGGACATTACAGGATATAATTTGGATCTCAAACGGAGTCCGGAATCTCCAGTCAAATTGTTTGTATCATCGTTTTTAGTATCAACATTTTTACTTTCCAATGTTACAAAATGACGCTTCACGGCCTGGTTTCAGATATTCAGATTATTTTAAATCTGCAGTAGATAATGAAAAGGTTTCATTCCATGAAAGGGGGTCCGCCTTGAATCTAAAAAAGGATACAAAGAGTGAGAGGGATTCTCAGATTCCTTCATCACATTTGTTATATTTATATTTTCTATTTTATTTTTTATCTTTATATTGTTTTTTTAATTCTTCCCACTCTGTAGTATTATGTATAGTGGCAGTTTTTACATGTGCCACTTCTTTCACCTCTCCACATTCCTGAGTTCTATATGTCAGTTTTTCACCTAGCATGTCATATTTATTCTTATGTTCAAACTGGTTTAGTTACACTCTTGTTCACTCTCTTCTCCTTTTTATTATCATTATTCTTGAGTTTAACCCATTGATTTCTTTTATTATGGTTATTACCCTTCCTGACCTGTTGGAATTTTCATGAGTTTTAGGATTATAACTGCTGTGACTTTTTCATGTTTATTTAATTTCACTCTTTACATTTTCAAAACCTAAAACATTCTTCTTTTATTCAAATTTCTAACTTAAAATTCCTAAAACTTTATCTACTAGTTTCTTATTTTTAAATGTGATTAACATCAGCAATATTATATTATATCATATGATGGATTTTTTATCAGTAGTTAACTGTTCAAATTGGACAGATCTTTTATCTGCCAAATCATGTGCTCTGATAACATTCTTACACATATAATATTTATGTATTTATTTATTTATATAGTGCACATATAATACATATTTGTACTTATTTATTTATTGCTATGCTATATTTTTAGAACTATATCCTAATGAGTAATATATGTTTTTTTTCCAAATATCTAATTGGGTTTTATAAACTTGTACCAATACCAATTGCCACACTAGACACAACAGGGGAAAAGGTGGCCTCAAGGACAGTCACATCCACATTATTCAGATGCAGTTTGCAATTAGATTTTCAATTGACCTGGTAATGGATTGTTGGTGATCTTATTTCCCATAATTGCAGACTGAATTCCTCATCAAAATAAGGTGTAATGTAGAAAATGGAATTCTAGATGTGTTTAAATGCTGCATACTCATAAGGGGAGTACTTATGTTCTAACTAATGAATTCCTGTAAAAGACTTCAGGGTGAATACACACATCCCATACAACATTTGTTTCTTGTAACACAGGATTGTAGACAGATGGATTTCTGTTTTTGGTTTGGGTTGACCATAAAGAGTCTAAAAATGGAACAGTGTTTTATTCACAGTTTACAATATCCAGATATTGATCGATCTTGGATGAAGACGTTTTGGATAGTCAAAACCTTAAAACCACAGGCTATTAAAGTAATACTGCAGGAACAGATTGATACTGCGTGGCACATCAACTTGTAAAGATTACAATATTGTAAACTATATCATTTTACTCATGGCCATTTTTTAAGAACATGTGTATTGTCACACAGAGCATAACCATAACCACAATACATTGCAGTGGCATACCTTACTGTATGGATCACTGCGTAAAGTGAAGGTGCCTGGAAACAGTTGTCTGTTTAGATTCTGTAAAGACCTATTTTTACTGGTGTTTGTTTTATAAGAGATTCCTTTATTTTTGCTCCCAAGTCTGGGTAAGACCAAAGAGTTCAAGGTGTGGATTTGGCCTCCAAAATCCCCCCCAAAAAGTCTGAGCCATGGTGGCCCACCATTAAACGTATAGGATTTACTGTTACTGGAAGAATACTAAACTAATATAGGTTGGTAAAAATAAAATACACCAGCTCACCTCTATGTTAAGATTTCCACATAATTCCTTCATAAAATGAGGGTGGTGTTGGAATTGTATGGAAGAGCTGAAACATTTACCATCTGCATACCCTTTTCCTTTGCTTCCAACTCTAAGCTGTCCTGATGATGGATTTACTACCAGAATGGACCAAATTCCCTGCTGGAACTCTGGCACTTGCGCTAGCGCCACATAACTGATGGGGGGTGGCTGCCATTTCTAGTGACTGGAAAATGTCCCCTTAGTGTAAATCTGGATCTGGGCCATTAATTAAAAAACATTGAGATTTTCATTAACAGAACATTATTGCTAAACACCTTTAAAGGAATGGAACATGAGAAATTAAGGGGTTTTACAAACAAAAGACTGCGCCATGTTTAGGATTATAAACCCCTATGGCATCAATACAATACAACATCTTGTTTATCAATCTGGCGCAAACCCTTCCACCAATAATAGATGTAAAGAAAGATATAAGAAGTGTATATAGCCTATACACCACTTGAGGAGCAAAATCCTCTATGTATCTCAAAAAATTACTTAAAAATTTACAATATTTACAATAATTAGCAGGATTTACCTCAGGGGTTAAAATTACAATGCTCATGCAGTAGACTAGTAATTGTTTAAGATGGAAATAGTAGTGTCCTGAATAGGATACAGAATGAACTATTGTAATTTTTTTATATCTTTGTGACTGTACAGCCCATAGAGTTGGAAAGGTGACCATGATCTAAAAAAGGAAGGATAAAGGAGGGTCTGCAAAGACCCTGGGATAACTAGCTTTTATCTACTTTTTTAATGTATGTATATTTGGTTTTATTATAACATATTTATTGTTCAAAAACTTCAGCATATAGTTTCAAGGGGTGAAAACAGCTAAATATTGTATTGTTCATGCAATTCTACTTACTTTAACACAAACATGTTGTAAATGACATTTGTATTTGTCATGTGTTTCCACTGTAAGCAATTTCATAACAATGTAAATCAAGTACTTTCCATTAGAAATAAACTTGTGGCTGTTGACATTTTAATCAATTCATGCCAGTCAATAGAAATCAATACCACAGCTTTTACATTAGAAATTAGGAAAATCATTCTGATCCCACATTCTCTAACAGCACAAACCATGTTGGTATACCAACATAACCACAACAAAAATTAATATATCCTGTTCTATTATATTATTATTATTAGAAGTTTCTTTCTCTACCTTTGTCTTCTTGCTATTATTGGGTTCACATATACTTCTAAAGGGAAGGGGCCACATTTTAAAAAAAGAGATCTCAAAGGGCAATGTTGACAAATCCATGGGAACAGATGGGATACATACTAGAATACTAAAATAACTTAGTGGGGTATTGGAAAAACCATTATATGAATTATTTAACCAGTCTTTAGCAGCTGGTGTGATTCCAGAAGACTGGAAAATGTCAGAAGTAGTCCCTCTGCATAAAAGTGGAAGTAGAGAGTATGCTGGCAATTATCGCCCAGTATTACACTGTATCAGTTTAGAGACTTAACCTTATCATCAGTTCTAACATAGGAAGCAATAGGCAGCTCCAAGGGAGATCTGTATAAGGGCTGCCTATTTTGTTCATTATTACAGCAAAGTGAGACTAGTGGAGAAGTCCAGGGTTTATGGACATCCACTTTAACTAAAGGGTTACAATTACTACATACAAATTGGACATATAGGTGGGGGATTGTTTTTCTGTTTTTAAATTTTCTATTTTCATACTATTTCTATTTTTTTTATAAATATTGCCTTTTTAAAATAAAAGACTGATTTTATAATATTATTTGGGCTTGTTGCTGTCCAGGAGAGCTATCAATTAAATGCTCTCCTGTCCTTTTCTTGTCTACGTGTGGGCTTGGATTGGGCCAGTGCTCCCCAGAAATGTCTTTGTATATATAGCTTGCACGCAGGTCTGGATCTGGAGACAGAATGTTTAGCGTACGCGTAGTGCAGCTGTCTCATCTTTTATGCTTGGTCTTGGTTTCCTACAGAGAACAGATAATTGTATTGATTGGAGACACATTTTAAAGAGAATCATGTTCAGAGATACTCTGACAATTTACTGTGAAATTGGGCCTAACTGGTCTATATTTTGACAAATTACACTTTGGCAACATAGCTTTATGTCACAGCTGATGAATTCAACTATTCAACAGATAACTTATAATAAATATAATTTATTACACCTTTGTTCATTATGGAAAGTGATCTGCACAGTAACTTCACAGGCAGATTTCCTATCAGACATATTGATCTCTTAGGAAGCAAAATGTAGAATTTACACAGGTATATCTATAGCATTAAGTGATGCGTCTGCATGAAATTCTTTTGGTTATAAATGTTTTATGCTTCCACCTTCAATGCAATATAAATGCTGAGGCATATTTTGAAAGCAGATGGATCAAATTCATTCACTGTTCTTTCACATGCTGAAAATGTTTTTCGAAATTAATTTAAACGCTAATCTCATTTATTGCAGGTGCTAATGACCTTATTTAACAAATACACTTGCGCATTTAGTTATATATTTGTTATTGGTGCTGCACCTGGTGTGCCAAGATCAATATTTCACCTTGCATATATAAGAATGTGTCAGCAGGAATGTTGCATATATAAGTATATGAGAAAAACTGCACTAAGGTTGTGTTTAGTTCTGTTCTGGGCTGAAACAGTTAAAGGAGAGGACATCATTATCATTATTCTGTAATATTAATTATGTTTAATTAATATAAATCACACAAACAAATTAACAGGATTGTAGTAATCTAGCTACAGAACTGTTTATCATTTGTATGGCACAATATTAGACTTGCGGGAAGGAATAGAAAGGTTGCCCATAGCAACAAATGATTGTTCAGATTCTAGCGCTCACTTTCCTATTACATATGTCAGCTAGATTCTGCTCCACTTTTCCATTCCTGCAGTTTAGTAAATCTAGTCCTTGGAGTAAGGGTTAGTGTATACCTGGGAAAGAAGGAAAATACAAATTGTGAAAACAGAATTATAGTAGGGAGGTGATGTTTCCTAGCTCAGTTCTGCATAAAAAAAACTCAATAAACTATGAACAAATAACTAAAGCTATGCAGTATGTGAGTTCTATGTGCCACAGTATATTTTTTCTTGAATGCAAACAAATTAAAGTAATTTGAACCCCTCACATTACATTGTGGTTTTGCTCAGGTCTACACTTGAACCTGTTTTGTCTTACTAAAAGGGTGTAAGTTCAATGCTAGATCAGCACCTTAATCACTATATAAGTTTCAGTTGCCACCATCTTATCTCAGGGCTGCAGACTTTCCATTTCTCCCAGGCAGTCGGCAGCATGGTGGTTGAGTTGCGGTGTGATTTAAATAAATCCCCCTCCCCTGAACGACAAAATCATGTTTTCGTTATTCATGTGTGGGTCTCAATGTCATCAACGTCTCCCTATTTTTTTTGTAATGACTGGGGCTGTAGGCAGTAAATTACATTAAATCACTGTCTCTACCTATGTCCCGGGAGATTTTCAGACTCATAAGGGCTCATCAGGGGTGGTGCTACCATTAGGCATCTTAGATGATCACCTAGAGTGTCAGGCCCGGGGTGGCGACGAAAGCACCCTCTTGCTGCCTACATTTACATGCTGAGTTATATCATAACCCAGCATGTAAATAATTAGCCACTCGTATGTGACCCAGTCCGGGAGAGGGACTTGGGATGGGGTTTTGAGGGGGTTGGGGGTCTCCCTAGGGTGCCCAGAGACTGAGCACTGGCCCTGGGGCTGAGACATTGCTTAACAGTAGCAGCAACAACAGCTACAAGCCGCATTGTCATGAGAGAGGTACATATTATTATCATATATTTCTTCATGCAGGAAAAATACTCCGCAGTTGCTTTCTACATACATGCATTGAACAAAGCGTTCATTTATGCTGCAGTTCAGATCGGAGCTTAGTAATGCAGCTGCGGTTCTACATGGATTTGCTGAGGTGTACTTTACCACCTGTTTTATTATCAAATTCTGGATCAGCCCCATAATCTTCAATAAAAATACAATAACTGGATAGTTGTTCCATCCAGGTAGTTTTACTGTCTTTATCAGCTCTATGAAGGCTTTCTTTCAATATATACCAATCTTTTTCTGTTTGTTATGTTTCTGACATATTCAATTTCATATTCCTGGCTTTTTATTATATCACAGAGTAAATGTTTCTACCCCTGAAATCACAGCACCACTGTCAGTCTTTTATTGTTCTGTCATTTTTTTTTCTGCTGTTGCCTTGACACCGAACATTTCATTTTTAGAATCATTCTGGTTTAAATGTTGGCTACATTTCTAATCAGCAATTACTTGGGAACATTAAAATAATCATTTATCTTTTGAATCCAAAATTGTAATAACTTGCTCTTGTAAATGTGCAATATATTATTTGTTTACGAATGTGTTTATCTTTTCCAGTAATGCTTTGATGTCACGAGACAGGTGAATATTTACGCTGTCTAGTATACCAGCCAACCTTGGTGCTATATAATGGATACTGTTGTTCAGAATGCATCAATGGATTGTATGTCAGTAAGAAAAACTGAAATAAAGCCAAAATGATTTGATAAAAAGCTGTTGATGTAAAATCAGCAGGAATCGTACAAGAAATGGTAATTGTATCTTGTATGATGAAATTGTTTTATTTTTTCCAGTGCTGCCTACACAGACTCTTCCATAGAAATCTAGAAAGTGACAGCTGAAGAGAAACATTGTCCATGTAGTCTGCCCAGTTTATTATTTAAAACTATACCCTATTTTACCCTTATTTTACTTTTACATCTAGTGCATCCTTATATTTATCCCATACATATTTAAAGTGTTCTACTGTGTTAGTACTTATTAGCTATACTTTCAGAAATACTTTTCCTGTTTAATGTTCTAGATACCACTAAAATGGCCATAATACTCGTTGTAATACACTGGTAATGCCTTTAGTCAGTACTGGCAGAATCTATTCTGACTATACAGTGTTGCCTAGTCAAGCTTGCATTACTTTGTATAGTGGAAAGAGTCGTTAACATCCAGTCACTGCTCTGCACAAGTGTTATTCTCTTATTTGCAAAAGATTAAGAGAACTAAATAGTGAACCAACACCAACAAGAAGTACAAAACTCAGATATTAAATATATCCCATCCCAACATAACAGTACATGTGTCAGTATCTCATGATAAAGGTAAAGCTATATACTTAAAATGTATTAGTTCTTTAAAACTGGATTTTAAAAATGATTGTAAAAGACAACTAAATATATATTCAAATATCAGTTTCCAGATGTTACCATCCCCCTTAAGTTAAAAAGTTATGTAAGTACTGCCATTTACATGGATCATGAATCATATAATTGTCAAGTGCGAAACATTCAGAACACAGAGATGAGCACTGAACAATCAGCTTATAAAAGCACGTTCATCAAGGAAAAGTAAATACTATTAATAATAGGTGCCCAAAGCTCATGTATGGAAATTGAAGGTGTATCATGTGGTTTGAATGCACAGAAGAAATAATGTAGCATAAATTGTTGAAAAAGTAAATGCTGGCTATGATTGAAAGGTGCCAGAGCACGCAATGTATGCGTGTGCTCTGTACAGAACATTGTAATGTACACCAGAGAATTCATCCCCTGGTCAGACCTGTCCCACCACCCACCTACATTACAAGCAAATGGGGCTGTGTCGTGGGGGCCAATGATCCGTACAAAGGAATCCCTGCCTGTTCCAACCGTGAGGATTTTTTATTTTGTTCTCTAAACAATGTCTCATTTTTGCAGTTTCTTGTTTGTTCTCAAGACATCTTAATACCCAATATCCGTCTATAAGTCAAATGACTGTTTTCCTAAATATATTAGAAGTTGCTAAATTTTAAATTCATTTGAATTGGTTTTATTGCAGAAACTATAGAAGGACATTTGATTCCCATAAATGCCATGTTGCCACCAGAGATCAATTAATCTAGCTGTTCACAAATAGTTCAGAAATAAGAAATGTTTTATTATAGTCATAAATCAGCTTCAACAGTACTGCATGGCTATTGAAATGTATAATTAAGTATATAATGATCTGAACACCGATTTACAATTAACTCCCTTAAATTATACAGTCTTCATGTTTTATCTGTCCAAAAAGCAAAAAAATAAGCATAGCAAGCAATATTTATAGCAATGTCTTCTAGTTATTTAAAATCCAATCGTTCTAGTACATATTTCACAAGCAATCCATCTATACTGTTTTCAACTGTCAATACATTCTTCATACTTTCGGTTCTATTTAAAAAGTAATTTCATTCTGCACTAAAGTTGATATCATTCCTAAGGAAAATACAAATGTACTTTTAATTGATTATAATGTAGCAGAAAAAAATTGAATTATGTTAAGATAGATATAATGGATATATCTATCCATAGTCTTTGTGTGTTTTCATTTATGCTTATATGCAGGGCCTGTGCTACCAACAGGCATTCTTAGGCAGTTGTCTAAGGCACCAGGCCTGGGGGTTAGGGGCTTGGATTGCAACTGGTGGAGCTGGCTAAAGCAAGCACAGCAAGATGGTTGCCTAACTAACAGGCTCAGCCATCTGTATACCATGTTCCCAATGTGGAGTAAATAGGTAGGTAAATAGGGTTGCTAGTAGGGTATTATTTTATAGATAAGTATCAATATGTATATTTTATTGGTAAGAGTGTGTGTGTGGGGGGGTAAAACTTTGCATAGGGTTCCCAGAGACCTAGCAACATCTTGCATCAATGAGTGCCTGTAAAAACTCCTTTTATGCCATACTAAGTATTTGCCATATTGTCCCCTGTAAAAATTATGTTAAAATCAAACGTCTAAAGTAATCAATGCGAATGATAAGCCATGAGCTCCTTTGCTCTGGTTGACGGATCCAAACAATCAACAAAGCGGGTATTTCCGATCGCTTGGATTAATTTGATAACAGTGCTTGTGCAAGTAGCCATTTCAAAGGGGCATTACTATTACTTTTCTCTCAGTACCATGAGTTTTATGATTGCCTACTGTTAACGTTACAGTATGAACATTTGTAAAAATTCATTCATATTCAAAAATGTTATATAACATAAATGATATAAAAAAAATGCAAGTTTAACTGATAGTACCCGCTCATATATTACATTGCAACGTAAATTAACATATTATGCATGTTGTTTACAAATCTTATTTCTTCATGTACTCTAATAAATGACCTGCACTATGTGTAAATTGTTTTAATTTGTTTTAGCTACAGATTGTCTACGACACAACTGAACAAATGGCTGCTGCAATCCATATTAACAGACATCTTCACTATGTCTGGTATAATATTTTACATACTGCTGCACTTTCATTTTGATTTAATATGCCTGTCCCTTTTGGGTTTTTCTCTCTGCATTATCATAAATTATCAACATAATTTGGCATTCTTTTGTTAATGCGCATTAACATCTCATGGTGGACTTGCCCTTAAACTGAACCGTGGTATAAAGCAATGTTAATTAAGTATGCTAGAGTGCAAGCTAAATTCATGGTACAAGTTTACTGACAGTTGACTACCTAAATGCAGCATGAACCTGAACACACGTCAATTACCAACACTCCAATTATGTTTATTAGTTGGTAATTATTCCATTATTAATCTTGAATCCAAAAATCAAAATGAGCATCATAAATCATGGTTACACTTGATTGACTCCAAAAGCCTCCAAGAAACCTAAAGTTGCTTTATGAAACAGAAATATATTCTTTTTATATATACGGTACAAATGTTTTTTTTTCTGTCAATAAGAAAGTCTTTAATTTACATTTGGTATTTCTACTAAAAGAAATAAACTCAAGAACCAACTTTAAGACTTCTAATTTACTAAACTGTGGAATTGGAAAAGAGGGGATGTTGCCAATAGCAACCAATTACATTCAGACTCTCAGTTTCATTTTACATACTGGAGAATGTGAGCTTGAATCTGATTGGTTGCTATGGGCTACATCCCCACATTTTCAATCCTGCAGTTTTTAAAAATTTGAGCCCTGGACCACCCTCATTTAAAATTGGAACTATGGAGTGGATCCAGACTTGATGTCTGGAAGCAAGTGCATATCCCATAATGCTCTTAGGTCTGGGTCCACTCCTATGTTTCTTACTGAACAGAGTAAACTGAAATTATAATGGTGTTATTGTGGTAAAATTTATTTAGACAAGCCAATAGTCAGTCATGGCTAGAATCAATATACTTGAAGTATTCATAGCTAACAAATATGCTTCTACCTGCAGACATAAAGTGCAGTAGCGAAGAACCTGTACAATGTGTGCTTGGTGAGAGTGAGGACAAGTAGGGACCTGTATCTGTGTCGTTGTATTTCTGATTTTGAGATGGGCAGTATTCCATAATATATTACAAATGAACATTAGACATTCATTATAAATATATATTCACTATAAATGTATTCAATGTATTACATGATTTACATGCATTTTGCTATTTTTAATGAATCAGAATAGTTTTACAAATCAAAACATGAAGGTTGTTTCAGAAAAAAAACATTTTTTGTAGAAAGTTAGAAAGTTATTATCTTTGTAGGGTTGATAAATCTCTGCCTGAGGTGTGTTCATTAGAAACATCTTTATACTTCTAGAATGCTCTTTATGTATATTTAGACTCCATTCTTACTGCCCAATGGCTTTCTTTGCTATGGCAACTACAGCTTTAAAGTTTATAGCTGTATTAATAATTGCTCTGAATTCTGTGTAGCCCTTAATAATACACTACAATTCCTAATAAATGTGATATATGTGCCAGTTAAAACATTATTTCAGATATGTACCATTTAGTAAACATAGATGATAGGATGTGTTTTGTAAAAAAAATGTTAAATAATGGTGAAATGGTGTGCTCTTCCCCATTTATTAGATTGTGTAGTCTTACTACGTAGTTTGCGTAGTTCTGATGCACACGCTTTGGGGACGGCGGACAATAGGGGTATCATCTGATGGAGGTTAGTGAAAATAGACAGGGGGTTAGGGTTAGGCTGCAGGGTGGAAATGGGTCACACTAGGGGAATGTTTGGGGTTGCAAGGAGGAGGTAACTGTTCATAGTTGGGGAAGGCTAAGGTTAGGCTACAGGGAGGGAATGGAATAGAAGGGGAAGGTTAGGGTGAGGATTGGGGTAAGAGTTTGGGTCGAGTCCTATGTGTCAGGTCCACTTCTTTCACTGTCTCTCTGTCATCGCATTATTCTTGTCGGAAACAGCCCTAAATAGTCTAAATAGGACTGTTCACAAAGGCTAACTACACCCATATATGATAAGGAATAACAAATAACATATTTAATGAAGACATTTTTCCGTATTTGGCTTTTGTTATATTTACTTAACCTACATAATGTAACAGGATAATGTACTACATCATGAAAAAAATACTTATGTTTTTTTGGAAATAACAATTTGAACTACTATCCCTTGTGGAACTGGAAATGAAATATTTTTTTGTTTTTGTGTTATTTTTTGTTACAAGTTACATAACCAGTAAATAGTTTCCATGGTGATGTAGAGAAAATAATGATGTCTTTAATTCAACTTCATCAGCGCTGTTCAAATGTTGTTTTCTTGATATTGTTACTTGTGATTTTCAGAACCATGTAACAGTTTCAAAAACGATATTGATTTCATAGTTGACTCTGATTCATATTTCAAGGCTTTCAGAAAATTTGTTTTATTTAAACATGAAAACAATGTTAGAGTGTTCCAAGAGTAAAGAATCTAAATTTCTTTACTCTCCCCCTCAAGATAGGCCACCTGATGAATATGGGGGCCTGTGGAATATTAAATATAGGGGCCTGATGAATATGGGTCATATTTAATATTTCCCAGGCCCTCATATCCATCAAACCCTCATACTTAATATTCATTAGGACTCCATATTTAATATTCAGTATGCCCCTCTATTCCACAAGCCCCTGTAAATTATTAAATATTAAATACGGGGGCCTGATGAATATTAAATATGGAAGCCTGATAAATATTAAATATGGTGGCCTGATGAATATGGGGGACAGATGAATTTGGTGGTCTGGAAGTATGCATTTGGTCCTGGGGCTGTACCAATTTAATACCTCTATCCTTCCACATTGTATACATGCAGTATGTATCGCACCTGTTTCACCATTGGAAAAACTTTCAGTACAGAAAAAAGGGACAGATGAAAGTGACAATGAACCAGATTATGGCAGATTCCCACAAAATGGTTATTTTCCACTTGCAGGAGTAAAAAATGATTGTATCTGTAAACAACAAAATCAGACTTCCATATGACAGAGAGAGAGAGCGAGAGACAGAGAGATATTCACATATATTTTAACTTTACATATTTTCATCTACAATCAAAATACTCTCAAAAACTTTACTGCTCAGATTTGCATTACACTTCCTGTCATCGAAAAGTGCTACATTAAGAAAGTCTGAACCTGTAGCATACAGATCTGTAATGGTATAGCAAAAAAACCCCCAAAAACTATGTGCACGCAGTAAATGCAATGGTTTTTTTTCTTGCTATATTCTCTACTGAGCTTTGCTGAGCTGAAATAACATTTTGTTCATTTATGTTTTTTGAATCCACATAGAGCTACAAAAAATATTTTATCAAGCGTTAGTGCTTGTACGCATGAATCTCTGACAAACAACAATTTGTTAAAAGCCTACACGAAACTTTGTACTTTGTCCCTTTTTCTTTCAACACAGCATTAGAAGTGTGTTAATGCATCTCAGAGCTGTTGCTGCAGCATAGTGCACTATTTACTTAATGACCACTCTTTTAGAATGTCATAATAGTTTGTTTAGCATTATAACCTGTCCGTGTTAGCATTGGATGCTGATTTTTTAGTATAAGGATATTAGGATTTAAATGATCGCGTGGGAGTTTTTAATCAGATGTTGAAAATAAAACAGGTAGATTGCAGGAAGGCTTTGCAGTGTGTAATGCGTTGTTTAGGTGGAGATGGAGAAAGAAATGACACAATGGAGTTTACAAAGCTGACAGGTCTACCACAGAGACAGCTATTAAATAGAGATAACAGCTATAGAGAGAGAAACAAAAAAGAGATATAGCCATGTGTGGTGTCACCTGAGACGGATCCTGTACCTAAAAAAAAATATATATATATAAGTTTCATAAATCATAACATTATATATATTTACATATATCTAATATCTAGGCAGCTGTCATTGTTCTGTATAATGTCAATAATTTATCTAAATTAAGGTTCCTCGGCTTATATTCGGGTCGGCTTATACTCAAGTATATACTAAATGTGGCAAATGAATTCCCTTGTAGCATTCGCCCTTCAGGTCACCAACAAGGTTAAGTATGGTAATGATTTCCATACATTAATATGCTCACAACTAATTCAGACAAATTTACAATTTTTGCTCCATTTGCTGCAAAAGACATTTCCTTTGTTCTACAGTGTTCAGACACGCTATGTTATCGTCTTTGGCACACTGAGATGAACTATAATTCCGCTGAAGTGTCAAAAGTTGCTTATCTCAACAACATATTCAGACGGAGCATAGAGAATATGAAAGGAAGAGGTCACTCAGAAATGCAAATAAAGAGATGTATCTTGATGCCAAGACCTTAAGATGCACCAAAGCTCATTCAGCGAAAAATAATGCATATTAATAATTGTGCAGCTCTAGCCTCAATAGCCTTTAATGGATAGTTTACAAGGTATACTACTCTTGTTATATTTATACAAAGTGTTTCCAAGGTAACCAAAAAAAGAAATTAGGTAATACTTCTTCCAATCAGATGTTTCTAAATTGTAGTCAAGTCTATTAAAGTCATCAGATTGCAATAGATAAGTACGCATTTTATTCACTCCAGTTACCTGTTGAACAGTTTTCATAAGAGCGTAGTGTGTTTTCATGAATACACAAACAACCATGGTATGCCAGATACAGTCTGATAACTGCCGAGATTTGAGCTCTCTTAATAAGCATTCATTATTAACCATTTAGAGATGCCATTGCCTTGAGATTGCAGTGAGATTTCCTATCTACTCATTATCCTGAGACAATGGACATGCCAGTTTTTTCAGTTTCCTATACGGCAGCTTCATGTGTGCTTTAGGTTATGTCCTGGACTATACTTAGCATTCATCACATGGTGAGACAGAGGATACAAACTTCTGGCTTCTACAATGAGCAGTTTCTTATATTTTTTCTCTTGAGAGGCACCCATCATTTTATACATAAAGAAACATAATAGGCATATAGAAATATAGAAATATAGTGTTTGTATTAACTCACCTAACCTGTTCAGTTAGGTGCATCTACTGCTATTACAAATACAGGTTATTTTTGAACAGAATATTAAGCTCTCTGTGTGAATGTCATGTGGCAAGCAGGATGGTAGAGAAGAGAGCTCTGCCCTGACACTCCCCTCTCTTAGTGGAAGTTAGTAAAAATTATGAAGTATCCTGCATTAAGAATATGCAGCCGCCATTGGGATACAGCATGTATATGAATCGCCATGGAAACAGCAGTGTTCCATGGCGATCCATGCTTTGTAAATACAGCAAAGTTCATTTTCAGGTGGAATTGCCAGATTTCACTTGAAAACGAGAATTATCACTTGAATATGAAACACAATAGAGAAAAAAATAAACAAACAAAAAATAAAAAAGAGCAAAAAAATCTAGGCGGTAAACAAGCCCGTAAGGTGCGCTTTTTTGCAGAGAGTCACAGTAGCGACTTTTGACGCAGAATTAGTTTCATTCTTTTTATACAGAACTAGTTTCATTCTTTTAAAAATTTGAGCATTTACATATGTACAATGTTGCTCTTTGCTATTACTCTATATTAGCTTAAATATTCACCTTTTGTTATGGATTCAAAAGGCCTTTATTAAAATGATGTAGCACTGTAGCATTGTGAAGTTATTTCAAACCTGAAGCAATGAAACTCCTACAAAGGCATTGTATTTCTTTTTCTATTATGACTCATAAATAAATGATCTGTTACGATGACACAGTCGAACATAATGATGTTATGATGTTGCATTGCCAGTACAAACATTGCTATTATAAATGTCAGTATATACAAATTCACAAAAAAATCAAATATACAAATTAGTAAAAGTGACAAACCATGTTACAAAAAAATATAAGGTCGGAAGCGCAAGCAGACGAGTGGGAACCACCTTTTATCCTGTGCATCGGCATGTATTCCAGGGGAATGCGGTGCGCTGGATGAGGCCAGGTAACTGCAGCACATCCGATGCAATGCACGCAGAGTGGACAAAGGTGCAGATCCCCTAGAACTGGACCTGAATCTCCCCCGCCCACCTAAATTACACAGTTTGACAATTGGGGCACAGTTGAGGTGATCCGCACAGGTTACTTAAAACAGTTGTATAGCATCATAAGCGCTGCTATACCCTGCCATTTTCACATGACATAAAGGAGTTGCAGGGAGCTCTTCCGCACAGACGCACAGGTCTGTATACCTGGACTGGGTCTTGCATTTTTAGTTCAAGCATCATATGCAATGGTTACATCAGGTTCTTTTAGAAGGTTTATTGGACACATCGGTTATTTATTTTCTTATTTATGATGTTGCAGTGTTTTTATAGTTAGAGCAATTAGCACTACACTGATATATTACCGCAGGTTACAAAACTATGAAAAAATATCACCAATTATGTCATCTAGTAGTGGTTTTGTTATTAGCATGATATATCTATTTTATCTATTTTATCATTTCATTATATATATATATATATATATATATATATATATATATATATATATCATTCATGTTACATATTAGGCAATTGGAACTTACATCTAAATGATGTCCTCCGCAAAAACAGACACTGTATGATTTTCTGTATGCTAGATTATGGTGTAATTGGGATCATCTCTTTACAATCCGTTTGACCTGCGTATGATATGTGTATGAACATGTATCTGATGAGGCTACAGACATAAGGTGATGGTCTTTGCATTTTATTTATTTCCCCATTACAATACAGTGAAAAAGGGGGCTATTGTAGACCTTGGATTTAAGATGATTAAACTTGAAAGGCTCCAGAGCTGGAAATACTTGTAAAAGATCAGGCATACTGCCTCACTGCCAAATGTCAAGAACAGTGTCAGAATTGGCTGAACATCTTGTTATACTATGCTAATTACAAAATAAAGCCATCTAACTGACCTCCACAATGTAGGGAATACGAAGACATATTACAAATATCTATCTATCTATCTATCTATCTATCTATCTATCTATCTATCTTTACCACATGCTTAAATGTTATCTTCAAGATCAAAGCTAGAGATGTCTCTATGTTGTCATTTAATGGTACACATAAATTGTAACAATAATAGAGTAACAATACCATTGGCAATTCAGTTACTTTTATTTGAAAGGATATTATTATTGTTATACTATTTAAATCTATACATAATACCTATGGTTATTGCGTTCTTAAAAGTAAATGATATATAATTTAGTATTTTCGTATTTAAGACAGCCCAGTGTCAGTGATTTCTCCCACTTGATGTTCTTGTGACAGCTCTGCCCTTATCTTTTCCTATGGGAACAGCAGATCAGGATATACTTAGTTGAAAAGTATGTTGCTCTTCTACACTTACCTCTGTAACCATTTGAGATAACCATATAAAGATGGCAATCCTTATAGATATACATACATAGTAAAGTAGCCGTCCTCAATAAGCCTCTACAAGTGCTTCCGCAGTGATTGCTGAAGCAGTAGACTTCTATTGCATGGATAAAAATTTTCCAGGTAACATGTAGGAATATCTCAACATGTAGTTGATTGTTAATCATTTTATTTTTATTAAATGGAACAATAAGTGATTACCTTTAAGAATGAATAGCTTCCACTTTGTTTCATAAAACCCTCACAATGTTTGCTGATGATCCACATGCCTTCAAAATGATCTTTCATATTGTTCTCATCCTCTGGTACAAAGATTATGCTAATTTGACCAATATTTGGAAAACTGTAGATATAAATGCAGTCACAAAGTCTGAAATAAATCAGGCACAAATAAGGCATCAGTTACCATTTTTGATGGGATGGGATAATAACTAGGTAAAGGGATGGCTATAGTGGCAACATAAAGAGAAAAAGTTATATCATTATTCAGTTAGCGCACTAAGGGGGGAATTCACTAACTGACGATTTCTGCTGAGATTTCATATCGTCAGCGTTCGTCAGTGATCTGAAATCTTCAATGACTGGTGATGTATAGTATT